>JAPYZE010001633.1:0-21679 GCA_030522805.1 Leptomastidea abnormis | reverse complement strand
AAGTTCCCCAAGTTTGGTTCGATTATCTCTTTTCGTTCCAAAATTATCCTTGAATTCTCATTTTACCCTGTTCTCAAAGTACCCCATCTTCCCCTATATTTAAATTTTGTACTTTTCTTGTATTTTAATATTTCATTCATTCATTTTATTTAAACAAGCTACCTAGAACTCGAAAGCTTAAAATGATTTTCTTCGAAATGGAGCAACTAAAGGATTACAAAATTTCTTTTTTTTTTGTATTGGTAATGCATCTTCAATTTCTTTCTGTATTCGATTCCAAATATTTGGATAGTTAAATGCATACTCAAAAACGCCTTTAACTTTATCTTTCAAACAATGATCATCAGAAGAATCGTTGTGAAGTAGATGTACAATAACATTGATTTTTTCATTATTTTCATGAAAGATCAGTTGAGAAATTATATTAGAATCAGAATCCATGGACAATTTTTTTCTTCTTGTATATTTTTCAGCTATATTCAACAAACGGTTCATAACTTGAATAATAACAGCAGCGAATGATGTTAAATTCTTATCATCAACGACATGAAATAAAACATTATTTTTATTATCATCAACAGATTTTATTAATTCTATAGCCTTATCAACCGAAATATCATCAGCTGCATTTAAAAGCTTATGAATCAGTTCAGGTGACATATTACATGCAGCATAATGCAAAGCATTTTTTCCTCTCTCACCAGCAGAAAATATTAATTCCTTAAACGTATTAATTGAAATATTTTTCGCTGCTGCCAATAAGTATTCTGCCAGATGATTATACTTGTGATACACAGCAATATGTAAAGCATTCATTTCCTTTTTATTTTTTGAAAGTATTAATTTTTCTGCTATTTCTTTTGAAATAGTCTCGGCTGTACTTAATAGTTCTTCTACAATTTTTTCATTATTATTATTTACTGCAAAATGAAATACACTGATGCCTTTTTTATCGTCGGATAATATTAATTTTTCCACGCATTGATTTGAAATATCTTTAGCTAATGTCAACAGTTCTTTTACCATTCTATAGCGATCTAAATATACTGCATAATAGAAAACATTCATTCCTTCTTCGTCAGTAGAAAATATTAATTTTTCTCTCGACTCCGCTGAAATGTCTTTAATTGTACTCAATAATACTTTAACTACTTCGTAGCAATCATTGTAAATGGCAAGATTTAAGGCATTCTTTCCGTTTTTATTGACAGAAGTAATCAATTTTTCTGCCGCATCCTCTGAAATATCTGAAGCTGCTTTTAATAAAATTCTTATAACTCCAGCACTATTATTACGCGCTGCGACATGTAAGGAATTTAATTTATTGTTTTCATTTAGCATCAGCATGATACTACGATTAGCATCAGTTTTAACGCAGGCTAATAGCTTTTTTACAATATCAATTTCATTAAATTCCGACGCTGTCATTAATATAGTATATCCTTTATTATTTCCACTTAACATAAGATCCGGCAGTTTGGTTTTTTCTTTTACACAATTATTTAATAATTGATTTATTAAATATTTCGTAAATTTTGTCCAATGATTTTGTAATGCCAAGTCTATCAAATACCTCTGCAAAATTATCTCTACGCGTTCATTTTTTTCTAAACACTTTAAGAAAGTCTCAATTACCTGAACATGTTTACTTGAACATAGATCAAGTATCAGAGAGTCATAACCAAATAATTTATTGGCAGGAGACATAAGAACTTCCACTCTATATCTTGGACGGATAGCATTTATAATGTTTTTCACCATTTCGGTGTTATTCTTGTCTCCTAAATAATGGAAAATAGTTTTTTCAAGTCCATTTTTCTTTTTTACAAATTCTTTAAAATATTCCGGATCTGTTTGAAGAAGTTCAAGTAAAGCTTTTATAGCCGCATCGTGACCGTTTAAACATGCTATGTGAAAAGAGTTGTTCCCTTCATTGTCTGTCTCTTCAATGTGATTTTTTAAATAATGAAGTGATAAAGATTTAGCGACTATATTTTTACAGCTACATTCTACGCATCGCACGATAAAAGTAATAATATTAGCATTTCCCTCTTTTGCCGCAATATATATTGATTTGTACCGTTCATTTGATTGGGTTTCACCATCTTCCAGCCAACTTTTAATAATCTCTCCATATTGACGCAAAACTTCTTTGGGCAATGTTGATTTGGACGCACTTTTTAATTTATCTTTTAACCAATCATTTATAAAAGCTCGAATAACTTTATAATTTTTATTAGCTAATATTTCTATTAATAAATATGTTTGTTTTTCTCCATTTGGTAAATCAGATTGATTTTTTATCCAGTTTATACATACTTTGGATAGAAAATATTCTCCAAAAGTTGAATGACGAAATGTTAAATTGTTATTATCAGATTTTATCACTACAGATGAAAAATTGATCGTTTTAAAATCTTCCAATGGCTTGTTAGATTTTAATGAAAGAATCAATAATTTTGCTAAATTCTCAAAATAATCATTATTATACTTCTTGACGGCATCCTTTATTTCTTCTTCTACAATTCCGACTTTCTTAAAATATGTTTCATATTTTCCATTAATAAAACTTTCATATATTTCTAGTATATCACGGCTCAATAAATAATCAACATCTAGTTCATAATTGCCATCGATCCAGTTTTTAAATAATTCTATACCGCTTTTCATGACTAAATTACCTTCCGAGTCTTCTTGTGTTTTTGACGTTTCTAATTGTAAAAAAAGCAGTAGTGGTTCAGCTATAAATCTGAGTGAATCTATATTTTCTACAAAAGCATCGCTAAACATTTCCATTTTTATATTGCCATCATTTTCAAAAATATTCAATCTGTTTTTACTCAATACTAAACTAAGACGACTTTTTAAATACTTTTTTATAAGTTTCTTTTGTTCTTCCCTCTTTAATGGTTCAAATTCAATAGCAAATGTACATAAATCATCTTCCAAAATTTTTTGATGTTCTATACGTGTTGTAATCCAAAATTTGGCTTTGGAATGATATTTTAAAGCCTTGAGCAATGCTACAACTTTATCTTTATCTGATTTATTTATAACTTCGTTAAAACCATCAAATGTTATCAACAAAGTCTTTTTAAAATGTTTTGATTTATTTAAAACAAGATCGAGTAACATTTTAGCCGAGTGATTATTTAAATTAGGATGAATTTTTGCTAAAAATTCTGTAACATGAACATTGTTAGGCTCAATTTCTTTGATTGCTTTTAAGTGATCCTTCAGATTTACATTGATGATCCAATTCTTAGTGAATATTTCGTTTGATGCACATAATTTTATTAAACTCGTAGATTTTCCCGATCCTGGATCACCGGAAATAATTACTACTTGTTTATTCATAATGGATTCAACTAAACTAGTTTCATCTACTTTTTTAATTTGTTTTTTATCGATATACTTACGTAAATATATTAATGAACCTTTAGAGTCTCTCCAAATAATTTTTCGAATGTATTGTTTTTCTTTCTCAAAGAGAAAGCTTTTTTTTCTTGGGATTTTTTGAATTTCTAACCAGTGTACAGTACCATCAAGCTCGTCAAATTTTTTTTTTGATTCTTCTATAGTTTGCTTGATAAAAATTCTTTTTTTATTAAACAATTCGCCATCAAAATCAAGTAAGTTTCCAAGTTCTTGATAATCATCATCAGTTATTCCAGTAAATATAAAAGAATCTCTCGTTTCTTGTGTTAAAACTAGATTAATTGTTTCTACTGTATCATAAACTTCATTTTTGATCTCTACATTATTTACTTGATTAAATTTTCGTGTAATGTAAAAATCAAAATCGTAAACCATTTGTAGTATCAATTTTGATCCATTAAATTTGATCCAATATATTTTCTTGTTTGAATTATCATCGCATAATAATTTAAAATGTTCTTCTTTAAATTGATCATCAACCAAATATATTTTTTTATATTCTGTCGTGTGGTCATTTGGCAGACTGTATTTTTTATTACTTATTGTAAGAATATTTATCTGATTGAAGACAAGATAAAATTGATTTTGATTTATATTTAAAACTTGAATTAATTTTTGTTGAAAATTTTCATTAAGTCTCGAATTCATCCCACTTATAATGTAAATGTTGTTTGAGTCATTTTTTAATAATACATCTATTAAAGTATCAGTGTTAATATTTATAAATAATTCAGCATATGCACCTTTCAAGTCACTTACACCTAATGGCCTACTGCCTACTTCTAATCTTTCATTATTTAAAATTTCAATTGAAACATTTTGACAAATTAATCTTTTGAAGGTTTCGTCGGTTACAGTTTCCAAATTTTCAATCATTAATTGATTAAAACTTGTCGTTATTCCTTGAAACGATATTTCCTTTTCGTAAAGTTTTCTGTGGGCATTAAAACCATTTAGATCAAAAGTGTCCCTTATCTGAACATATAAATTTATGTTTTGAAAGTCACATTCAAATGACTTTGCTAAAATATTGCTCTGAATAATTAAAATAATTTTTTTACGATCACATTTGTTTATTATTGCAATTAATTGAGTATAAAGATCTTGAACTTCATCTTGTTCTTGTTCGGTAGTATTTTCACACTCTATAATTAATAAATCACTGGTTTGTAATTCAAAATCTTGTAATACAGTTTTTTTACATTCTTCACTGCTTAAAATTTCTTTTAAATTTATAGAAATCACATCTACTATTTTCAGAAAAAATTCAAGATATTGCAAAACTCTAAGTGTACTTAATCGCGTATATTCGGTGCTAATGCACAATATACGTTTATTATTTTCTTCAAAAAATTCTGTTAGATATTTTAATTCTTCTATATTGGGAAAAAATCCGTACCATAAAATATCAGAGTTACGACTTGAAGCCATTTTGATGTTTTAAAGTGAAACTCAACAATTCTTCTCTAAAAGCACATCCTGCTGTTAGTCTTTTTACTGTCAACAAATTTTTTAAATCTTTTTTATTTTTTTTCATTCATTTAAATTTTCTAAATCTCTGCGCCTTTAATTAAATTTTCCTTGAAATAACCTCTTAAGATATTCCGTTGTGATTATCTCGTAAAAGTATCATGCAAAATAATATAAAATCTTCAAAATTCTCAATTTATTTTCGAAAAATACTAGAACCTAAACAATAAAAACGATTAATTTATATTTTTATTATTTAAAAAATTTAATAAAATATGCTTACCTTATTTCAAATTAATCAACAGTGGTTACGTACACCCACGACTCTGAAATTTAAAAATTCTTATGCATCACTCATAAGTATGTCAAAAATTATAAGTACTGCTTCAAATAATTCTAAACACAAGTTCAAATTATCAAAGTTACAGCCACTGTTGTACATTTGGAAACCTGTAATATTTATAATTTTCAATGAGTATCTTGTGACGTGTCCTTATACGTTTGTACACATATATAGGTACATTTAATTTTCTTTTTGGAAGAGTAAGTTATTAAATTTTTTCCAAATTTAAGTGATCTATTTTTAAATTTAATTAAATCAAAAGAAGACGGTATGTGTGATGTGTCCGTAAGATTATATGGATCTAAGCTATATCATGCAATAAAAGATAAAATAAATTGCTGAATCAAAAAAAAAAATAATATAATCTAAGAAATTGAATAATAAAAATAATAAAATAAAATTATTTGAAAAAAATATATATATTTAAAACTTTTGCAAACTTTCAATTCGTTTACTGAAAAAAAAATTAAAAACTTTTTTTTTCTTTCATACATACCATGACTGTCCTTGAACGTCTGCAGCTCTTTTACGGCGTCACCAACAGCCGGTAGTTCCTTTAGCAGATTTACTCACAGCGCGACACGCCTATACTAAAATCTCGTAAAAAATCAAACGTTCTTTTGGTTGAGGTTTCGTAGGGTTACTGCGTTCGCTCACGATAATACATCTACAATTGAGTATTACAGAAAATCATGATGTTAAGCTTTGCACAAAAATTCTTAATTATATTGTTCATTTGCTTAGGTAAATGTTTAAAAATTTTGATTATTACTAATTTTTATATCTTTAGAAGTTTATCAATACGGAACCTTGAATTTTTATGTCACGTGCATACAGTTTTTATATTGATTTTTCGTAAAAAAAAATTTACATAATAATTTATTATTATTAATTTCTCTTATATTAGCATTGGTGAGTTAAACATTTATTATCAATTTCTTTCAGTTGAACGTAAAACTGTTCTGACCCTACGTACTATTATGCTAGTTTATGAGATTAAATTTTATGAGAAATGTACCCGCAGTTCTTTACCCTTCCTTAAGCACCATCAACCTCTGTAAGAGTGCAAACGACTGCTTAAAAAAATTCTCTAAGCGAATACAAAACTGACTGTTACTTTAATACACGTTTAACAAATAAATTTTTTTCTGAGAAAATTAATACTATTGTTAATTAAAATAAAAAAAAACTTATATTTTTTTACATTGTTTTTTATTGAAAACAAAGTTTCGCGAAAGTGAATTATTGTTGCTTAGGTTAGTAAAAAAATGATTGTTCTATGTAATTTTATTATTCTACGTTTAAAAATTAAAATACAAACGAAATATTTGGTAAAAGTAAACAACTACTAATAAACTTGATTAAGCGTTCATTTATATCTACATTTTTTATGTTTATTTTTTAATAAAAATGTATTTTTTTTTAATTTTTAGACAAACAGTTCATATACCTACATATTATATGGAAAAAGGAAATTAATTATAAAACATTTAAAAATTTGATAATGTTCAAAATATATAGACAGAAAAACTAGCAGAAAGTCAAGTAAAAATCAACAAAAAATTATGTACTTACCAGATAAGTCAAGATTTTCTCTGAATTTTGGTAGGTAGTCGATGAGCGATGCAGTAACAGCATATTATGAAAAAGAAACTGAATAGAACAAAGGATATGTTTAGAGCTTTGCCTCTCATGTGTGTACGACTGTAGTCGCGGTAGATGTTCGAAGAGCGTTAAAACTACGCACAGTCGCGGCGTCTTGACTCATAAAAAATATTCTCGAAAATGGCATCCGAGTGCCGCGAAATTTAAATATATACGATAGCGATTTGATTGAATAAAAATATTTAAATAATCAACTTTTTAATACAAGTATTAATAAAAATTTATATTATATATTTTTTTAAAAAAGTTAGAGTAAAATAATTATTTTACATCACTTAAGATTAGCTGTACAAATTTCAAAAACGCATCCTCACCGAAAAGCTTACCTAACATAATTCGCGCACCACGATTAGAAGTTAAAAAGCCTCAAATCACTGGATTTTCATATTTAACTTTGCCCCTAAAATAAAGATTTTATTTTTCATAATAGTACATTATGTACCTTAAGAAAAGCACTTTTACTTTTTAATATAATAATTATTAATTTTTTTTAGTCGGATTAAAAAAAAATTCGATTAAATTTTCACGCAAGAAAAAGTAAATTTCATTATTTTAAATTTGATGTATGATAGACGTTTGATAGAAAATTATTATAAAAAAGTTAGCTAGAATTAGATAAAAAAGAAAAATAGCACAGAAGTACGTACGTAGATTACAAGTACAATGTAATATGAAAAATATATATTGGCAGGATGTAAGCTTGTAAGAATATATTTACCAGTATACTTGTCAAAGTTACAGATGACATTGAACAAATAGCTGATATATCACAATAACGCAAGACAAAAGTCACGCCTTTTATCTTATCATATCTGACCATAGCCATTGCAGTCAGAATATATTTATAGCTATAAAAATACACATTATCGTGCTTGCAGTAGTTTTTGCAATTATTGCAAGAAAGATAGGATCTTTAAAGCATGATTACAATCGCAGACTTGTTTTTATTGAAAACATATTCTATGATTTAAGGTACGATTATAAAAATAATTATTAATTTGATTACGAAGTATCAAATGTCAATTACAACCAGCAAAATTTCTATGGCATAAAAATTTAAGTTAATTTTTTAGGTGAATTCAAACTGCATTTAGGGATATACGAATGTTTTTGGATTGATTGAAAAAAAAAATTATTTCAACATCTTACTCTATTCTAAAGATATTTGCACACGAAATTGCAAAAAATATTAATTTGACATGAAAAAAAAGGTTAATTTTTTCAACTTAAATATTTTTAAATAATTTCAATTTATGTAGGGAAATCTTCTTTTTTCACAGAAATTAGGTTTTTTTTTATTTCAAGCACCTTGATGACCTCAATAATTTTTTTTTTTATTTCATACAGATTTTCACAAAAAAATTTTATTTCTTCTAAGGTAAAATATATGTGAGTGTCGTCCAATATAGCCAATAACCCAGCGTTTCTCGCTTCCCAAAACTACATTGCGCTACCGCACTAGACCTTTTTTATTTAGTTTATTTATTTGCCTTTTGGCAAATCACTTAAGATAATCAGAGATTAATAATTGCCGCTTGTTACCTCAAAAGTTACGCTCGAATGATAATTTATGCTGTTTTTTGTGGTATGAAAGATAAAATTTACAGCTTGCCCTATATTCCTGAAGCAATGTTATGTTCTGAATAATTTTTTTTCTTAAAGTTTAACTTTTCAAGAGTAAATATTTTAACTTGTAGGAATAGACGTTTAGTACTTGTTGCAAGCTTTTTATTCACTAAAATCCTAGGTGGGCCATACTGGATCCCACCTTTTGAAAAGCTCAAAATCGTAACTTTGACATTTTTGTAAATAACAAATAACAGAGTTAAGATAATTTTATATATGATAATGTTTTTCAATACAATTTATCCCATAATAAAAGTCACAAAACTTTTTAGAAAAGTGGCCAACGCACATAATCTTTTTTTATAATTGAAAATCGATTAATCCTAATAAGTTATGGGCTATAAATAGGCATGAGACGACACTACTAAAATTTTAAAAATATTTGGTAAAATTCTTTTTTTTTTTAAAAATATGCTAAATAAATTAAGAATTGAAATTTTGAATTTTTTTTCACTTTTTATATAAGTTATGTCATGAATGTCTTGACTGTCAAATGATGCGTTACATGACGAATATCATGACGGATTAGTGCTTGCAAACCTTTAAATTTTTTTGGAATGAATATCTAACCTACATTTGAGCTAAAGATAAAAGTCTAAACTCCAAAACATTGTTGACACAGAGTCGAACACTCGCAATGACGAACAGCTGGTGAAGATAGTATATTAAAAGGATTAAATAATTTTAGATTAGATTTTTCAAATTTTACTTGACGTTAAAAATGAATAGCCTAGGCTTGAGTCTTATTTTTAAGATGGGCTGTTTATGTGCAAAAGAAACAATTATCATAAACAATAGGAGGTACACTGTTTTGGAGCATCTTGGAGAAGGGTAAGAAGATATTTAATGAGATATAGAATTAAAAGATTTTAAAATCAAGTGGAATATAAATGAGTTTTCCACAATATTAAACAAATTTGTTTAATATTAATTTTGTATGTTTTAGGGGTTTCAGTACTGTGTCACTAGTTGAAGATTCTGTGACACACAAAAAGTATGCAATTAAAAAAATTATATGTCATGGTCCTGAGGATCAAAGATTAGCTATTAAGGAAATAGATTATCATTCAATTGTTCAACATCCAAATGTTATAGAACTTATTGATTCGACACACCAGGGAACAGCTGATCCTGTTGTCAATGCTACTAGTGAAGTCTTATTAGTTTTGCCTTACTACCATGTGAATTGAAATTTATTTAATTTATATAAATATTCAATAATCAGTATTAATAATAATAATAATTAACTTTATTATTTTATATAGAAAGGAACATTAGCTCAAGAACTGGAAAGGCGTTCAAAATATCACGAGTATATGGGGTCGATGGATATATTAAAGATGTTTTTACAAATTTGTGAAGGAGTTAAAGCATTTCATGAAGCTAAACCAGAACCTCTGGCTCATAGAGATTTAAAGACTGCTAATATTGTCGTAGGTGATGGAATGACGCCAGTTATTATGGATTTAGGTAATAAAATATAATTTTTATATAAAAATCAACCTTGTTCTATATTATTTCTTTATTGAATAAATTAGACTGCTAGATAGTGTTAGAATTAAACTGATTTAGCTAGGGTACCTGTAAAATTATCTTAATAAAACTTAATTATTTTTACTACTAGAGTTTATTGAACTTTTATTTAGTTTTATTATACCAATGCTGTTTTGAAATATACAAAATAATGGATTAAAACTTATATTTTCATAGGTTCTGTTGCACCAGCACGAGTGAAAGTGTGTGGTAATCAAGCTGCTCAATCACTGCAAGAATTAGCAGCTGAAAGATGTTCAATGCCTTACAGAGCCCCTGAACTTTTTAATGTTGAAAGTTATTGTATGGTTGATGAGAGAACAGACATTTGGGTAACTTAATTTCAAAAAATGTTTCTTAAATTGCTGTTAAATTATTTAAACAACATTGGTATAATTACAGTCTTTAGGTTGCATATTGTATGCAATGTGTTATTTTAAATCGCCCTTTGATACTGTTTATGAAAGAGGAGACAGTGTTGCACTTGCTGTTATTAGTGCCAACATAACATTTCCAGAAAATGCACCATACAACGAAGTTAGTTATAAAGTAAAAATAAAGAAAAAAGTTTTTTTAGACTGATGAAATAATAAAAAAAATTTATTTCTAGGATATGCAGAATTTAATCTTGACTATGCTTAAAGTTAATCCAATGGAACGTCCGTATATATACAGTGTCATTGAAAGTGCTCATGAAGTGTTATCAAAATTAGAAGGCAGAGTCTAAATTGAAAAATTAAATAACAAATGAACATTTTTGTATTGTATATTACTAACAAGGAGACTATTAGGTATTTGACTAATGAATTTAGATGAGATGATTTTTTAGCATAAGATGAAAAAATTCCAAGTCTGAAGGTTTAATACTTTTTATTTTTATTACCATTAAAAATTAATAATTTATCAATAGTTTATAAATTGTATTAATTTTATTTCTTGTTGTAAATTAGTTTTTATTTTTTATTAATTTATTATATATATATATATATATATATATATATATATATATATATATATATATATTTTTATCATTCAGTATTTTTAAATTTTACATGAAGCCAAAATATTGTATGAAAAAATTTTGTTGAAATGCTAAGTATAATATTTTTTTTTTTATTTTTTATTTATGTGTGAATTGTTTTACAAATAAATTTGATAAATAGTTGTATCAAGCAAAAAAAAATATTTAGCATTGTAAACAATATTTTTTTTAAATATTTCTTCTAATCAACTTTGAAAGTATAGTATATGGTTGAAAGTGTACAAAAGAAGAATAAATAATTCATATTAAATTATTAAATTAAAATAAAATAATGGTTAATTATGATTTTTTTCATTGTAGATATTTCAATTATTTAAAAAAAGGTAGACATCAGGGCTTGGGATTTATTCATCTTATGCTAAAAAAATTAATTTACCAAGTTCCATTAAAATCCAATACTTAAATACCTGATAAATTAAAAAACAAATTCTTAAACAGCATTAACTGATTGCCGTAAATGCGAGGCACTAAGAGAAAGTTTTTTATCAAATTTTGCAATTATAAGAATTTATATATCAATTTAATATTTATATAAAAAGTTTATACGAATGGAAAATAATTGATAAAAATAAATCACACTTAAATTTTTTAAGATTTACTAGAAACACAAGTGGAATTTTGGGACTAAAAATTTGCAAAAAGTTATATGTAAAATGTGAAGTGTGAAATTTTTAACTAAAAATTTGCAAACAAATGTATGTGATATGTTGTTGGTTTGTAATTTGTAAAACAAGCAAATAAACAATATATCAATAATTATACTTTATCACAAGATATTTATCAAAGTATAAAAAATATTTAGAAAAGTATAGCTATTGATTTGTTGTTTTTTTGTTTTATAAAACCTTTTCACTTTTTCAAACTTTGGTGAAAGTTTGTGTAATGTCTTGAAACAAACTTTAAAAATTTCTAAATGATGAAGTGCAGGTTTTACTATTTGAGCCATTTCAGATTCCAAGTATAATCATTTTTTCAGTACGTTCCAAGTACGTACTAAATTATAACTTATTGGGCAAAGGTTAAAACAATAATAATTGTTTATATGCAAGCTTATTAAACAATTAATTTAAAAAAGGGACAAATACAATCATTAGTATTATATTTTCTTATGAAAAAATTTTTTTTACAAGTAAATTTAGGTGTATTAAAATATAATTAGTTAGTAACTAAATTAATTTCAGAACTACTTTTTAAATTTTTATTAAATGTTTAAATAATTTTTTTTAAGTTATTAAAAATAGAAAAACAATTTGTAAAATAAGCTTATACAACTTAGAAATTTACAATTAAACTAAAATATCATACCGATAGATTACGTTATGGTTTTTTAAATATAAATTCATAAGCATTGTTATGTTATAGGACTGAGAATTTTATTCAATAAACAAAAAGTATTTATAAAAATTTTCATATGTTTGATCTCACATTATTGCATTGTTTTGTACATAATAAAGATTTAATTGTAAAAAATAAATTACAAGCTTATTAGAATGGCAATGTAATTTATTAATATCAATCAACTTACCTACCTACGTTCATAATAATATTATGTTAAAAAAGAAATTGTACAAAGAAACAAAAAGTAATAAATTTTTATTCCAATAAATAGATTTCAATTAAACTCACCTTGTTTTCTTTCAATTCCTTTTGTGACTGCTTAAAACACTAAATTTAAAAAACTTGCAACAACTGCATCAAATACGAATTTCCGTTAATTTTTCAAAACGCTTTCCTTAATTTGCCACTATATAATATTTACTTATTCATCAACACTTTGAAAAAAACTTTAATAATGTCAACTTTAACCAGAATCAACAATCTTTTTTTGCCAGAGCGGTACCGACATACTTAATATTAATCTCAACATCACGATTCACGTCATGCTCACAGTCCCAGTTGCCGTCATAATATCGCGAGTCGCGTGTCGCGTCCCGCGGTTCGTTCGGCGAATCAGCGAATGGTATATACTCGCAGCAGAGCGACCGGTGGCTTACGGCAACACTATACACTACACGGGTGGCCATAGGCATAGGCATACGCAAGCACGGGCGCTCTCTCGCGCAAACCCACACACTGCCCGAAACTCCGAATCAGTATTTGACGGGAGTGTTTTGGGGCCGGACGTTCGTCGCTTTATCATATATTATCCTCGCCGCAAGTGCGCGCCTCTCTCTCTCTTTCTCCCGCCGTATATACATCACACATATACGTATAGAGCAAGTCCCGCTCCAAAGACAGCAGTCAGACTTCATTTCTTTGTCTCAGGACTCTCAGGAGCAGTCAAGGATCATCGTCTCGTCTAAGTTTAGGCCTCACGTAAGTAATTCTTTCACCTGCTTATCGCAAAGACATCGCGAGACCCACCTAATCGTCGAGCTTTCCGCAACGGTAAGTCTAGCGAACATAACCTCCTCGCTGAATGATCCACCAGTTATCGCAAAATAACCAGCCCCTTTTGACATATATTTCTCAAAGTCGACATGCGGTTAATTAAATCGCGAAGGGAGAAATTCCGCTTCGGTGCACCGGAGTCTTACGATCCAAGATTTTGCCGGCCGGCAGATTATCCGTAGATTTTCTCTCTCACTCTGCCTCTGATATGTTCTCTCCCTCTCTCCCCTTTTTACTCCGCGCCTATTTGCAAATAAAACCGGAGGTTTTTGCATGCACCTCGGTTTATATACATACGTAACTTGTAGGTGTGTAGGTATGATGCCTCGAGCTCGAGTGGTCGACTCATTTCTCTCTTGGTAATATTATTTGCGTATGTACGTATATAATCGTGTCAACGACGGTTGCAGTTAATTGTAACCGAAACAATTTATATTGCCGAAATTCTGGCGATTCTAGCGTGTTATTTATACTCATTGAAATAATAAATTTACCTATTGGGAAAAATAGATAAAATAATTGCTTTCTTGCTCGAACGCCAAGTTACACATTACTATATGTATTATTTTTAATTGTTTTTTGTATAATGAGACAAAAAAATCAAGCTTTCCTGCGATCATATGGTTTTATCAGCAAGTTTTTTTCGCTTGACTTTCGGAGAAGTTTTTTTTCCTTTTCTTGTGTACGAGCAAGTGAGCATTGACTTTGTCTTCTCCTTGCATCATGTGTATTTATGGTAATTTAATGATAATACAATATTCAGATGTGAATATTTTTTTTTTCTCTACTTTTTAGTCTGATATTCTTTTTAAATAACCGTTGTGGGTTTGTAAGTGCATTATTATTTGCAGTGGTGCATACAATTTTCGTATCTATGACAAACGTGTTACAAAGTTTTTCTTTCTTTTTTGTTTTTTTTTTGCTCTTTTACAAAAAAACAAACAAACAAACAAAAATGTACGATCTGATCTGACCAGTATTATTACAAATGCACGCAGCTTAATTACAGACTATCAGTAGAATATAATAATCTTTTAAAAATATTTAAGTATAAACATTGTCGCTCTTATATATCGTTTTTGCATTAAAAGCTTCAAGCGTGCGTAAGCTTATTCAAATGATTTTCAATTTTAAATCTTTCGCACGTACGCACACACTCACAAGCTTACTTTTTATATGTGTACATGTCTTATTTAAAAATTTAATGGCCTTATATTAATTAACAAATAACAATTACTCTACCAAGAAATTATTACATCAAAACTTTCTGTCTCTGCTCCGAAACTCTTATAAATCAATTTATTATTTAGCCTGATGCGGATTCTTTTCCCTCGCACGCTAATTCAACCAATAGACGTTGCCAGTCGTGACATCGCAAATGCTAATATTCGCGTCCAACGCAGCGTGATATGTATGTATAATGATACATACCCAACAATAAAGTGCTTATATATAGGTATATATGTGTATATAGTGTATTCAAGCGAGACACGTGTGTGAAAATCCATCAAGATCGTCGCAGCCACCGGTTCTGTGACGCGTATACATTGTACACTTTTTTTACATATACACGTATAGAAATTTATAGCGAGAACCGTATTTTTTTTTCTACTTGTTACTGAATATCAGCTCGAAAATTCTTTTTATTTTTTTAATTAGTTAATACTTTAATACTATTTAATTCTAACAAATGAAATTCATCAATATTTATGTTTCGTAGCTATTAAATTAAAAACGATATTAATAGCGAATTGTTCAAAATTACCCGTAACACAAAAATTATCACGCTCCTTACATAATTAATTAAAAAATAATTCTCTTATTATTTATTCGTTAAAAAGAATCAGATTCGCCTTTAAAAAATCTCACAAATGTAGTGAGTCATATGAAAGACCGAGTATAAGAATATAATGTTGTATTCTTTATATTATTCACTCTCCTTTTGCATCCCAAAAATCAGGCATACACCGCCCGCCGAGAGCTGAAAGAGGGTGAGAAGTGAGGGGGGGGGGGGCTACTATTATATTTAATATCGCTCACACGTGCGCGCGCATTTAATGTGTATAACGGAGGTTCAAGGTCACAACTGTACGACGCTGAGATATATACATTTATATATTTACTAATATGCGTATGTAAGCGCGATAGGAAAGACCGGTGTAAAATTAAAATTTTAATAATGTGTTTGACCGAAATTATGAAATTGGGTGAAATTTTGAGGTTTTGTTGCAATTGTCTATTTGGACGAAAAACTCAACTTTTTCGCGTCATTTTTCGGGTTTCATTCTTTATTTTTATAGGCCTTGTTTTTTTCTCTTATTTTAACGATGGATATACAAATTTTGCACGATCGACCGGCTTTAGACACTACTCATAATGAGTATTTTGCATCATCGACGGTCTCCCTAGCTTTATTTCGTCCTATAACCATTTTAAACAATATAAACATCCCGGGCTAATGTTAAAATCATTTTCAGAGTAGCGTTGATGACGTTAATGATGATAGTTATGAAAAGACACATTAATTATAAAAAAATTACAAATTTTTCACCTTTTTTTATAACATTAACGTAAAATCGAGAAATGTCTATTCTTTACCCTCCTCTAGGTATATAATATGGCAGGTCTTATTTAGGTGAAATTTAGTAAAAATTATCATGTAACATTGTCAGATGATTAGATCTTCACGACACTGATTATATTCGCTTTGATAAACACGTTGTATTTTTATACACACATTATGGATTAAATGTTTATAATTTAATTTTTCAATAATTATAATTTTTTCAAGTTTTCAATTAAAGTCATGCTGTGTATAAAATATTTTGAAAATAAAATGCATGTTAATATAAAATATTTATGTTTGAAAAGAAATTGTAATTTTTGTAGAATATAATTAAATATGTAATGGATATAACTGCAGAGATAAAATGTATAATTTTAATAATTATTTCACTATATTTTGTTTTTTTTTTCTTTTTTCTAAATTATAACTGAAATAAAATTTAACTAGCATATAATAATTATATTAAAATATTTTTCAAACTTAATGTAAGATAAAGTTGGTAATTTCAATATCATAGTTATACATTGACACTGCTAAAAAAATTTTAAAGAAGTAGTTATTGACTCACTCTTGCAATTATTTTCAGGTAAAATCGTTTAGTTAACAAAAAATAAGTTGAAAAATATTCCATTAGCAAGTATTATGAATAGTTTTTAAATAAAAACATCACAATTAACAAAGTTTTTTTCATTGAAAATTTTTTTTTTATTTGCATGATTGAATTTTCAAATCTCTAATATAAAATTTTTATTAAAAATTAAATTGCAATAAAATAATTATCAAGTGCAAATTATAATACAATACTTACGCAATTAGTAAATTTATAAAACGAATATGATTAAATTTACATGTGAATATTATACACTCAAATTGTATAAAAATAACTTTATTTTTTTGCATCATTCATTTATTTGCAAAACTTGCAAATAAATTAAAAACATCTCAGAATAAACATTTTCTGAAAAAATCGATAATTTTTTTAGCAGTAAGTCTTAAAAATAGTATTTTCGTCTAACCTTCATGTCGTATCTTAATCTATTCACTTGAGAAACGATTCAACGACATGCTAAAGAAAAGAAAGGTATATTGATCTTACTTTGTGTCCGTATAAGGCAAAGACACATTCCTTCTACAGACGTTCCTTTAACAAACATTTTTTGCTAAGATTATATCTCTTACAATTTTATTTTACAACTTGCCCATTCTCGATTTTAAAATTTTGTGTGCTTCATTGACACACACACACATTTTGCTTTCATTCAAACAATAAAATCTAGGCATATTTTCAAAGTTAAAGAAATAAATGAATAAAAAGTTTTTTGCTGACGTCTAAAAAGTCTCAGACATTGCACTAGTACACGTAGAGAAGAAGTATAGTAAAAATTACTATACATTCAAGTAAAAGGGTAATATAGTTATACTTGCAAAATTAAAAAAAATTACTTTACTTTTTTGTAATATTTATCATGATTTCTAATAAAAATGCTCATACGTTTAGTAATAATTATCTGTACGTTATATAAAAAAATTGGCGTTTTTTGATTAACAATTGTTCACGCTTTAAATTGAAACATCACAAGTATGCAGGTGTATATAGATTATCTCTCGACATCTTCATGAGAATCGGACGAAAGTGGAAAAACACGTAAACAGGGTCAACGACAAGTCGGGAGAAAAAAGTGCTTGTATATATATACACCAAGAGGCCTACTAAGAAGTATATATACTTATATACATTACAAACATGCGGAGGGAAAAATGAGGAAATCGACGTGCTGTATATGTCATCGCTCCCGATTCATAGTTTCTTCATTAAAATTTTTAATTTCACTCGGGCACGTGTACGCAACGTATATTTTTTGCTTTTTGTATCTCATTCTTCAAATGGTTATTTTTTTATGGGTCTACAAAAAGTTGACGCTTTGACATTTTCCAATATAAATAATAAAACATAAAATTGAAATAAAAAAGTATTTAATGATTTAGGCTGGTTTGTAGAAAAATTGAAATATACGTAATTATACAAAAGTTTTGTTTTAGTACAGCAAAAAAGCTTGATTTTAAAAAGCAGGAAAATGTCGTTGAATAAAATGTTGAAAAAGTTATAAATTTTATTATAACTAATTCTTAATGAAATACTGACACAATCGAATGATCCGGTGTCAGGTTTCATCGTGAAGAAACAGATTTAGATGCAAAATCTAATAAAATCCTATGTTGTACGGAATATTTCTAATAAATAAATTTTTTAATAGAAAATTTTTAAATAACGTCTTAATTAATAAATAAGGATTAATATTTGAATCGAAATTGTATCTTCATTATAAATTCGCTTAAGAAAGTTTCGTATTATCGCTAACTTAACAAAAATTTAACGTACTAAGCTTTTTTTATAGCCGGCAATGCAAGTAGAAAAGAATTATAATAGTGAAAAGCAGAGCTAGTTGACACGTTAATTAATATTTTATTTAATACCAAGTTTTTTACGCAGCAGAACTCTTTACAAAAATACCATATTTTTTTAGACTATAAAAAATTCATTTACTATTTTTCGAAGAATTTTTCCAATGGAATCTTTTTTTGACAATTTTCTCAAACGCAGGATAAATTATTGAATTTTTCCAACCAATCAAAATTGACGCATAGTTCTTAAAAAAAAAACTTCTTTTCGATCTCTTTGTACGATTTGAGTCCGAATCATGAAATCGAGATAATGAATATTAAATCTGAAAAAAATGTTCAAACTTTTCTGAATTTAAAACATAATTTTGTTATCCCTCAAAATTGAAAAATTAATCTCATTTCTGAAATAAAGGATGCTGAACTTTGATTTTGCCTCGTATAAATGTACGTGACACTAAACTAATCTAAAGAAAACTTAATACACTTACTTTATATCGTAAAAAAAAAGTTTTAAGGATTTTTTAACTTGCCTGTGTGACAACTATCATTTCTATGTGACCTGCTAATTTTCAATTAAATCCATTACAGTAGTATATAATTGAATGATGTATTGAAAAGAGTTATTGATTTTTAGGTTCATCATCATTGTTTAATAGCTCTTATTTAAAATAAACAATTTTTTTTTATTAAAATTAATTAAAAATTCGTTTAGCAGAGTAGAGAGAAAGGGGAGGGCAAGAAAGAGTAAAAATAAAAAAAGTGTTATAATCACAAGTAGAAGATACAGAAAAGTGCTTGCCGGCCGGCATGTGACGTTTCGATTAAAAAAGGGTTTCACGTGTCCGGTACACGGTACACGATGGCTTGCCTATATAATATACATATCAGGCCGTAGCACGACACCGCCTCGGCATACCTACACGTGCGAATCGCATGTGCCATACAATTGTGTACATGAAAAAGCCAATAGCCTTATTGCCTCTCTATTTTACTTTTATAGTTTTTGTTGCCGTCTGTCTTTTCGGACTTCTGCTCTTTATAATTTCTTTTTTTTTATTTTTTTTACTTATATTATTTATTGTTATTGTTATTTTTTATTAATTTATTTTTTTGAACTTTACACGAAAGAATGTGTTACGAACGCGCAACGAATGTATTTGTTTTGAATTGTGTTATATATACATATACCTACACGTGCTGTATGGAAATTTCCATTAAGTTTGGTGTTGAATTTGTGTGAACGGTATATACATATATAGAGTTCATGCTTATGACATTTAATTTACTTGAATCAATGTTGACTGTTATTATACATCTACCAAAAATCTTTTGTGTTAAAATAAAGAGACTCGGGTAAAATTGTGTTTTGTTTAGAGATTACATTCTATTTACAATTTATTTCATTATTGAATTTAGACATAATTTGTATGATTTTTTATTTATCTTAAAATGAAAAAAAATTTTCATCACGTCAACTATAAAACTAATTGTTTTACATACAATAGAAATTATAACGATATATTACTTATAGATGTACACAAAAGAATAACGTATTTATTTAATAGAAAAAAAGGTGTATATTGAAGCAGAGAACCCCCTATATACATATATCCCCATAATAACCGCGTTAATTGAATAATAATCTCTAAACGATACCTACGTACCTATATACAGTGTCGTCTCTCACATTTTTTTTTTTTTATTTTACTTTATCGTAGTAGCCCACGTGGCCTTGGCTTAGCGTATCATACGACGCGTTCGATGGTTCGATGCCTCGCCTGACCGATTCATCACATAGATATATATACTTATATATACTTATATATACACACGTAACATTTATCTCTTTTCCTACTTCTTTCTTTCAATACGCGACTCCTCGTATTATAGTAGCTGACGCGTTTATTTTATTTTTACATCGTGTCACACACCAATTAAGTGAGTGTCGCATTATTTTTCCACAACAATCGAGATCTGAAGACTTTTTATGAAATGTTCGCTAAAGATAAGATTATTGATACTTAACTATATTTGTCTTTATCTCTTTCTCTCTCTCTCTATAAATAAAATTACCATCGATTCAGCAAATATTGATATTTTGCACCAAAATTTTGTTAGAAAGTTGCGAACTTTACCGTAATTGATGAGCACGCGCTTGCACTCATGTATACATGTATACCTTTATCGTCATCATCGTCATCGTTGTCATCGCCGTCGTCAGAGTAGGTCATTGTGATAGCTAATGAGCGAATATCGACGTCATGAAAAATTGATCTTGAGAGGCCGACAAGAGAGCCTTGAGTATTCAAAAAAAAAAAAAAAAGAAATATTTCTAAAAAAAAAAAAAAAAAAAAAAAAAAAAAAAAAAAAAAAAAAAAAAAAAAAAAAAAAAAAAAAAAAAAAAAAAAAGGAATGATTCTAGAGTCGAAGGATCATTGATTTCATGAATTTTTTTTTTATTTTAAGGTAATTAAAAAGCAAGTTTGTCAATATTTTTGTAGTTCTGTCTTCGCAGAGATTTTAATTTCATAATTAGCAGTCGGTTTTTTATTATGTGATAAATATTATATGAAGTTTTTGTGTTTGTCAAGATACAAGCTACTATACTACCTTTTTATTTTATCTTGCTCTTTTTCTAATTTTTATCAAACAGTAAAATCATTTAATGGTATACAACGTTTATCGTTTTCCAAACAAAAACATGTTTTTCAACTTGATAAATATATAATTGGTCTATTACTATTTTTCATAACGTGAAAAACTTAACGTTTAGATAGATATACAACTATACATTCAAATAATTTTCTATAGTCGTATGACATTTCTGTATATTATTTAAGTTCGAATGTGTATAGATATTAGTCATCGAGTACTGGAGAAAGTATCGGATAATTTCGGCTCACGCGTTGATCATCATAAAAGTGGCACGCGCGTTTTTATTGAGCATTTATAAAAAGCATCATGATTATCACGTGTGAGTTTTTCAATATCGTATGATATGTTTTGGAGCATTGAAACGGTTTTGTAAAAAGTTAAATGATATATTTTTTTTTTTATATCTTAAATGTCAATGTCATTTTGATATTGAAATAAATTTTTTGCAATTTCGTGCGCAAAAGTGACTTTTGCGCACGGTTTACAGTGCGCAAAAGAGTACTTTTTCGCACGGTTTTCTTTTGCGCACTGTTTAGAGTGCGCAAAA
>JAPYZE010001632.1:0-20972 GCA_030522805.1 Leptomastidea abnormis | reverse complement strand
AACACTTTTGCTCATTACCACGAGAACAACTTGTTCTTTCATAACAATTTTTATAAAATTTCAAATCATACTCCAAACCCAAATTTGTTTCATTTTTCAACCAAGAACAAACCATATAATAACAATATTCAAACTTCGTGACATTAAAAAAGCCAACATCAATTTTAGAATTATTTAAAGGACATCGTTCGTTTGTATTAATCCATCTCGTAAAATATCCTTCCTCAAACAAAACTTCCAATATACTCAGTTTCTTAAAACCTTCAGATTCTTCATCAGCATAGCCTACGAGTACAAATAGCGCTACATCTGTATTGTAGATCTTCAGAGCATTAATTTTTGTTGAATTCAAATGAAGCCTCATGTCTGTCTTTTTTTCACCTTTATCATCAAAAACTGAACATACTAAATTAGCTTGACCCATCGGTTGCTGACAAAATCCAAAGCTACCATTGTAAGAAGAATAAGCAAAATGAGAAACTTGAGAAAAAATTGTGATTGGCGAATATGAGTACGGATGCTCGTATAAAGTATAATTGTTATTCCATTTATATAATTGTAGCAAATTGTTATCTGCTAAACTTGAGTGGATGAGATGGGTCACTGGTTTTTTTAAGCCATCCATTATAAATAAAACCTCAGCTGAAGCGTGATAATTGACTTGTATTGAAACAGCTGAAAAAGAAATCAAATAATAAATTTCTAAAGAAAATAATTATAAATAATATATCTAAAGAAAAAAATATATATAATTACAATTTTCAAAGTTTTTTGGATAATATAATCCACAGTATAAAAGACAACGCTTTTCTTCACCACATAAATTTCTATTCCGGTAAAATATGAAAAGAGTATTTTTAGGTAAATTTTTAGTGGCGATAGTTAGACCTTCTAAACCACCTCGGCCACTATTGGGTTGCGTATCAACATTTAACGTTCTGTATTATGTGTCACATTCCAACATGTCTATAACTATAACCTCCACTTCTTCCTGAACATAAATGAGTTCGGGCGAATGAATCCAGCTTTGATTACTGTGTTCAGATTTTTTCCAGATAAACACAACTAAATGATTAGCATATGACGTTATCTCATATCTCTGATAATCAGGCTCATCAGGTCTAGGTTTTAAAAGGTTAATCGAACAGTTCAGCTGATGAGATGAACCAGACCAGCTAATAGACTCCCACGTTATATTGCAGATACGCTGACCTTCATCGTTGCTGCGGTTGCAAAGGGCGTACACAAGAGTTACGTTATCCCCGATCGTATAATTTACTACGTCATAATTGGTAAGATATTTTGAGAATTTTGGATTTCCGGTAAGGATACGTGTCTGGATTGAACTTTGAATTAAATAAATTACAAGAAAAAATATTATGACGAGATAAGAGGACGTAGATTTCTTCATTTTTTTAAGTTTAATAAATTTATAAATCAAATACTTTTATTTATGTAAAGGAGAGAAAATTCAAAATATTTTATACGAATAACATTAGTAAATGATTAGAATAAGGAAACCTACTGTTTAAGAAAACAAAATCAAATGAGTAAAAGAGAATAGATAATATGTTTTTATAGTAAAATCTTGATAATTATGTTGTAAATTTGAATTGACAGTGACGCAATGTACACGGGAAAAAGTAAAATTGTAAGATTTCATTGCCGGAAGTTGAAAAAGTTCAAGTGTCTCAACCCAACTTTTCGTGGATGTCTTATGCTTCCAGATAGAAAATTAAATAATATCTTAAAAGAGTTTTTAGACTTTAGTATCACTGGAACAAATTACTCCTGTCTAACGCAGTAATCAATCTATTCCATTTTTTCCGTGTAGATAATTTTAATTATTCATGAAATAGATAATGTGCAACCTTGAATTTTTGTTTGATAAAAATTTGATCAAATATTTTATAACATTTGCATAAATCAATATAGTGTACAAATAAAATTCTTTTGACAAATTATTTATGTATTTCAATAATTTTACATCTCACAATAATAAAATTAGTGGTTCATTACAAAACAAATCCTCTTTTATTGCAGCTTTTGTAAAACTTCAAATCATACTCTTCATTTTGCTTCGGATTATTTTTCACCGAAGAGCAGACCATATAATAACAGTAGTCAAATTTTGTGACATTGAAAAATCCAAAATCGATCTTTGAATTATTTAACGAACATCGTTCATCAGTGCTTCTCCAATTTCCAATAAGATCACCCTTCTCACCAATTTCCAAAATACTCAACTCCGGAAATCCTTTTAATCCCTCATCAGAGTAACTTATGAGAATAAACATCCCAGCATCTGTATAGTAAACCTTAAGTGCGTTAATTTCAGCTGATATCAAATCAACTTTAATATTCATCTTCGCTATACCATCGTAATCAAATGTCGAACATTCCAGACTTTGTTGATTCATTGGTTGCTGACAGTATCCAAAACTGTCCACGTTGTAGGAATATGCAAAGTTGGAAACTCTCGATGAGGGAATCTCTGTTATTGAATAAGAGTATGGATGCTCATAGAGTACCTGACTATCATTTAAACTGACTAATTGCAATAAATGGTCATCTGCGAAGCTTGAGTGTATCAAGCGAGCCTCTAATGATTGGCCATTCATGACAAGTAAAGCTTCAGCTGATGCATGATAATTAACTTGGAGCGCATTTGCTAAAATAATTTCATTTAATAAGAAATATAAAAGAAAAAGTGATAAATTATCCACTTAAAATAATGTAAAAGAAAGAAAAACTTACTTTTGCCTTCGTCGATGATATAACCGATTTCAATGCAGTTTAAAAAGCAACGCAATTTTTTACCGCAAAATCTTTTATCCCGATAGTAAATAGCTAAAGAATCTCCAGGTAAATTTGTCTCAGTCAATGTAATAGCTTCAATGCCACCCCGACCATCACTAGGATGCGACTCGACGTCGATGTTCTTAATATTTGTTTTACATTCCAACATATCGATAACCATAACCTGGAGTTGTTCTTGAATATAATCAATCTCGGGCAGCTGTGATCGTTTAGGACGTTTTTTACTGAGCACCAATCGTTTCCAAACAAATACAACCTTATTGTATCCATAATGTGTTATTTCGTATCTCTGATAATCAGGTACGTTTGGATCAGGTTTTAATAAACTAATGGAACAGGTAAGTTGATGTTTAGGCTGTGAATTGGACCAGTTAAAAGTTTCTAGTGTTATGTTGCAGATACGCTCGCCTTTATAGTTGCTGCGGTTGCATAGGGCGTATACAAGGGTTACGTTATTATTGATCTTGTAACTTTTTATGACATCCCAGCTGGTAAGATGTTTTGAAAATATTGGACTTTCAGTAATGATATTTTCTTGAATTGAACTTTTAATTAGAAAAATTACAAATATGGATATTATAGTTAGTATAGATGATATAAACGTCATTTTTTGGTTAGATAAAACTGCAATCGATGATTTCACTTTAGTAAAAATTAAAATAATTTTAAAAAATGATATATGAATAACTTATTTATTTTTAATAAAATTTGAAAATTTTAGATGTGTGATGTTTTGTGAAACAACATAGAATGAGTTGAATTGAGTAGAATGCGTAGAAAGTTTTTGTAATCAAATTTTGATAACTGTGTTATGAATTCAAATAATCGATGTCGCAATAAAAATACAGAAATGACAGACTTATAAAAAATGTCAAAAATATTCGTCATATAGATAATATTTAATCATGACATTTTAATTGATGACATCATTTTTTGGTAGAAAACAAATAAAAAAATTAATTATTCTAAATGATGATAACAATTTTGTTTATATTTTAATAAGATCTTTATTATTCAAAATTATTTTTCAAAAATATAAAAAATGTAATTTACAATATATTATCAATTAGTGTCTTACTATTCTTTATCAGCACTAATCAATCAACAAACAAATATTTACTATCAAAACACTTAGATATATAAGTAAGTTTTGGTTTCTGTTGTATAATATCAAATTCACTAAGCGTAGCAGGTCCAGCAAAAGAAACACAATATTCATTTTCACTTCTCTCAAACAAATTTATCCTGTATCTATCCAAAATCGACACATCAATTTCAATACCACTAATCTCCAAAGGTCTGTTATTAATCCGACTACCATCTCCTCTTATTCCACTAATCAAAAAACTTTTATATCCAAAACAGTTGTTATCAGTACACACTAACTGCAACAACAAAAAACTACCTTCATCATCACAAAAATTAAGCAGTCTCACTAGCAGTACTTTATACCCAAGGCTCAGAGTAACATTCATCCTTTGCTTTGCCTGAGCATCAATCTGAGCACAATGTACTTCCGTATCCCCACGCATTGGCAACCAACAAAAGCTAAATCTCTCGCATAATCCAGAAGTACCGATACTCGTGTATCCCTGAGAATGAACCTCCAATCCAAAACGTACTTTACCATCTTCTGTTGCTAAACTCGCTGTTAATCCACTCGAGGTTCGACTCAGCACAAAGTAACCTTTTTTTGGTACCGAACTGTTTACAGGTAAGACAAGTGCAAGATTGGAACCAGCTTCTAGGAAAGATTGATACCGATCTAATCTTCCAGTCTCAATGTTAAATCTCGCTCTGCAGCGTCCAGTCGCACATGCAGCTCTGCTATGAAATGCAAGATCAAAACCAAACTCATGCACAATCACATTATTAAAAGCTATCTCATCGACAAGGCCGTCCTGGACATCGATCGGTACTGTAAGTTCCTTAAATTGACAATTAGAAAAATCAAGCACTCTTGCACGCAGCAGTACCTCGTGTTTGGCCCAGTCGATTTTCTCACGCTCCAACCAAGCAAACACTGCTCCAGACCAACCAAGTGGTGCAAGTATAAAATTGCGACCTATTATACGACTTTTACGATCTGTGATTAAACTGAGTCTGCAGCTGCTTTTGTAAGTCACTTGTTCTGGGGTATAGTATTCAGAGATGAGGTCGCAGGTTTTTTGGGAATCAGCAGAGTTCCATTCGTCGCATAAAGCGTAGAGGAAACGATTTTCTTTACTTGAGTTAGATTCTGGTGTTGATAAATCACGGCTTAGGATTATTTCTTTTTCACTGAATGTCCACTGCTTTTCAAAACTTTGGATGCCTAAACTGATAGATATTGATGGGAGTAGGGTTGAGATAAATAGATATAGTAAAACTGACATTACGATTGAGTGATTTGATATATTTATTTTTTTAATTTATTTACTCTGATAAAAAAATGTAAGTTTTAAAATGAATACTTGACTAATTGCTTTTCTTGTTCGAACTAAAATGAAATTCTTTTTCTCTGAACTTGTTATTTCATGAGCTTCCACGCGTGGTCCAAGTTCAAGAGTATCTATAGATAATGATAATGAATATGTAGGTCGAGATATGATTGGATCACATTTTTATTTTTTTCATATTTTTGAGTAAACCTCAAAAGAGGAAAAAAAATCAATAAAGCAATGTTTTTAATTTTATAATTTTTTTATTTAACAATATAAAAGATTGTTTCATAAACTACAATAATATCATTGAGCTGGTCTTACAGAACCGTAATCACTTTTGGTTACGTTATTACTTTCACAAATATGGGTCACGTTCTCTCCATAACGAAGATCACTAATGTATATACGACGATAGTAAAATGGTTCATTCATATGTTTCAATTGAAAATTTACAATTACTGGATCACTAAATAAAATCTGTCTATCATTAGTAGAGACAATCAACTCAGATTTTAATGATTTCTTGATACCACTACATGAAAATGAAAGAAGCGGCTCAGCATTTGATAACTCGGTAATATCAATCTTCACATCAAATTTATTGCAGTGAACATCTCGAACTTTACTTATCTCTTTCACCTTATTTATACTAGAACTAGCATTTGCTGGCAAACGATACACAAAGAAGGGTACTAATTCAACATTTTCTTCACACCAGCTGGTCTTATTATTATTGCATTCACTAGTAACCACAAACATCTCACCACTTGGTAAATTTCTCACCGCCATCCAAACACCAAGATAATAATCCACTTGAAAATTAACATCAGACACTTTTCCGCCTCGTTCATTAAATTGTTGACATGTAATACGTTGATTTTGATCTGCCCAACAGACACCCAAAAAACCATACTCGCAAGAAATAGCAAAACTTCGCGCTTTTAATGGTTTATCCATTAAATTGATAATCTCACCGCCATATGAACTTACTAGCCTCAACTTAGAACCCACCAAAAAATGTCCCATTTGTGGAGATCCAGAACGAGCAGGGTATATCTGTACATCCTTAATCTTTTTTTCCTCCTCGAAGAATCTGACAGGTAAATAAGTTGGCACATGTCCGTTAATTATATTACCCTTGTGGTCGAAGGTAATACCACACATAAAGTCACCACATTTCTTCTTGTCTTGATAAAACAAATCAAAAGTATCATCGTAAACTACGATGTTGATTCCATCAAGTCTTGAATTTATGTCTATTGTAACCTCACGAATCGAACAGTTTTTCATGTTAATTACGAATAAATTAATAATTGTTTTAAATTGTGGAGTAAAAGATTCTTGCAAAACCAATAACACTGGTTTAGCGGAAAGTTTGCGCAGTATCGTAGTTTCAATTGATTTTTTTATCATGAAGGCATTGCAACTTAGGGTATATTTAGGGTTTAACGATTTAAGAATGAAATTACAACCGTCACTAGTACTACTTTTGCCACATGTACCATATGCCAGACTATTATTACTAAATGGTTGATGATTAATTATTATATCTTGGTCATAATACATTGTCTTTTCTTCATCTGCTTCTAAAGTTTTTAATGTAAATCCAATAACGTAAGCGATTTGACAAATAGCTACGTAAGTGACAATATACTTTAATGATGACATTATTTTTCCTTTCTTCTGTCTTGAATTTTTTAAAATTTGTTAGTTAAAATCAATACACAGCTAATGTAAAATATGGATAAAAAATCAAAGAGTCACTGAATACATATAATTTTGTTTAGTATCATCACGATACTAAGACTGAGTAAGTAAACATATATTTCATCATTATATTATCGGGAGTGACTAAGATTTATCTTAGAAGAAATATATTTTATCTTTTTTTTTATTAGCGGTCTCAAATATTTATCTCACGAGAGCTATATCATTAGTTTTAGTTTTGAATAAGCCTTATTTTTCAAATTTTTTAATTTCAATATTATCTGTATAATAATATGATTATTTTAATTAAAAATTAAAAATAAAAAAATAATAAAATAAAAACTTTTTTTCTCTTGCATTTTAATTTATAATTTTTATTTTCCATTAACAGAATAATAAGCTTGATGTGAACCACCAGACGAACCTTTAATTAGTGTACATTTATTTCCACAGATACGAAATACATTATGTGTATAATTAACACCATGAAGATAAACAAAAGTTGTATCAATTATTTGTTCTTCAATGTATTTTCTTTTAATATTTACTTCGATAAATTGACTACCATAAAAATTTAATCTTTTTCCAAAACAAACAAAATGTAAAGCAGGATCGACTACAGATGACTCGCCAATGTAAATCATTAAATTAAATCCTTTGCAATCAACATTACGATTTTCACTTATCTCTATTACTGGTTTTATGTTACCAAAACGAATTTTAGTCGGTAGCCGGTATAAAGTAAACGGTACCATATAAACATTCTCAGCGCACGAGCTGGTCATATTTTCATGGCATTCACTAGTAAGCAAAAACATTTCTCCACTTGGTAAATTTTTTACTGCCATCCAAATACTAAAATAATTATCCACTTGAAAATTAATATCAGCCACTTTTCTGCCTCGTTCATCAAATTGTCGACATGTAATTTGTCGATTTTTATCTGTCCAACAAACACCTAATAAACCAGCTTCACAAGAAAAAGCAAAAACTTGAGCATTTGTTGGTTTATCCATTAATTCTATGACATTACCACCCCAGGAACTTATTAGTCTTAGCTTCGAACCGATCACAAAGTGACCCATAACTGGAGATCCAGAACGAGCAGGACATAAATGCACATCCTTAATCTTCTTTTCCTCCTCAAAAAATCTTACAGGTAAATAAGTTGGCACATGTCCATTAATTATCTTAGCTTTAAAGTCAAAAGTAACGCCACACATATATTCACCACATTGCTTATCATCCCGATAAAATATATCAAAACTATTTTCATAAACTACAGGATAAACGTTATTGAGTCCTGAAGTTAAGTGCATCGTCGTCTCGTGGCTCAAGCAATCCTGCATATTAATAATGCGTAGAAAAATAAGTTTATGATTATCAAATGCACCTAGTTGTTGCCAAATTAACAAAACTCGTTTATCGTAAAGTTGACGCAAAATCACTGGCGCAGCATTTAAATTCTCACTTATTCGTAGTCTTGTATTGCATTCTAGTTTATGATTTGAATCGATTTTCGGCAATGGCTGTTTAAAGTAAGATGTAAGGACGATTGTGCAATCGAGTTTTTGATCAGTAATTTCGTGATTAGTACTACACACACTATATGCCAAGCTTCCGTTTTTTAAAGGTTGATTATCGATTATCGTTATCTCTTTGTTGGGATGATAAAATGTTGACATATCTCTATTAAGGGCTCTTTTTGTATATCCAAAAACGTATGCGATTTGGTAGATGATTACTATATTGATGATTAAAAATTTTAACAAATACATTTTTTTCGATTTTAATTAGTGATTGTTAAAAACGATAATTATTACGTTATATAGCGTCTAAATTTAATTTAATTTAATTTAATAAAATAAATGTACATCAGAATTAACATGTGTACAGAACAAGAATTAAAAACCGACTAAAAATGGGGATTTCTTAGTTTTATCACTAAGCTAAGACTAAATAAGCGGATATACATTACATTTTTTTATCAACTGTGTCAAAGATTTATCTGGTAAAAGCTATCACTAGCCTTGACTCAAGTTAGACATACATCTTTATAGTTTTTCATATTAAAACAAATGATTATATTTAAATAATATATTTTTCTTCATAAATTAAATAAAATTTTACATATATCTTATTACATATTTATAGTTACATATTCTTTTGTTTTTATCATTACACAATGTTTAATCACATTATTATTTTTGTCAATTACATTAAATAAGTAAATCACATATTTTAAAATAATTTTAATTCAAAACAGCCGCTTGATGTTTAACCATTGACGCGTGTTTTTTAGGCAAGCACGCCGTACTAAATTTAAGTGTATTTCTAAGTCCCGAACGATCAAAATGATCACGAACGCAAATAAAATGAATACAAAGTTCATCCTCATCGTTTTCGCTCACGTCAACACGAAATTCCGACGCACTCAGACATTCAAAATCCAAATAACCAATCTCCAATGGTCTCTCCTTATGTCCATTCGGTTGTATTTTAATTATACTAAAACTTTCAAATTTTCTATTATCCTCACCACTTGTAGGCCCAGTAATCAGTATCATTCCTCCTCCCAATAAATTATGCGGTCTAATCCATCTCTTAATTCCATAACGCGAATCGTCAAGAAATTGTATAACAGTCGTAAACTTTACCATCATCTTAGCATCATACTGCTTACATGTGACATTTGTACTTTCAGCAGTCCAACAAACACCAAATAACTCATTTCCATTTGACAATTTTACATTTCCAGCATGACCAGTCTTAAGTAATTCAGAACTCTTGCCATCATTACCTGCTTGTAAAACAGCAGCATTATTACTTCCATTCTCAGCTGTTACCAATCCATAAAATCCTTTAAGAGGCGTACGAGGTGCAGCTGGTATAAGTGCATTAATCTGTGTAAGCTTAACACCAGCAAGAAATTGACTAGGTCCATTAATTTTTTCACCCTCAGCTGTAAATGTAAATTTACAATGATCCGAACCACACAAACCTTTGTTCAAACCACGTACAACAAGATCAAAGCTGCTATCGTAAATTACAGCTGTATGTATCTTATCAGCCAACACAGACACGTCTTTATATCTACAATCAGACATATGAAGTACACGAGCTTGCAAGCTCTTAGTATGCCAATCCAAATCTTTAACTACCCATGTAATCAAAGCTTTGTCATCACCAAATGGTTGTAGAGTCAACTTTGTTAAAGACTCGAGTTTCTGATTATTAGCTACTATTCGTACTATGCACATATCGCGATAAGTTGCATTTTCAAATGCTGGTGTCTCGATCGTTACGTTGCAACGATTTTCCTTGAAAGTATTTTCTCGATTTTCGCATACTGCGTATAAGAAACTTTCATTCTCGGTTACGACGTCGGGTGATGAGCTGAGGATTATACGTTTATCCGGATATGTTAACTCTTTACTAAAGCTACGTAGCTTGGGGACGTGATGGCTGAATGTTTGGACGTAGAGTAACGTTACGAGCAGTAAAATTTTTTTATTGAGATACATCTTGCTTATTACATAAATCTAAAAAATAAAATAAATAAAAAATTAGTAATAAATATTATTTTACATTATTTACTTTATATTAAAAAAAATTTTGTATACTTACTTCGATGAGACGTAGTCCAAGTTCGCAAACATACTGATATTCACACTCGACTTGCCACTCCGTAACAAATTCAAAATATTATATCATACATCTACCAAGATAGAGAGTGTATGTATATATGTACGTAAGCATAAGTGTTACACTTGATAACCTTTTAATCTCAAATCGCTTTCAATAGTTGACCTTAAGCTAAATAAACTAATGCATAATACATAAAATTGTACTTCCTTTTTATTACGAAATAAAAGCTTATGATTCACTATAAATATATCATATTCGTATATATAACGAATTATAACGAGTTGAAATCTACTGGTATAACACTATAATCATAATTAAATTATGTATAATAAAAAAAAATGGTTAATAATCCACTTGACAATAGGAAGCAAGAAAGAAAAAAGGGTTCTTTTAAAATTTACAATACACGCACGTGATACATAAAACGTGATAAAGTAAATGCGTATATGTTATTACTATATAGCGGGTGGTATTAATGAATTGTTCATGATAGCGCGTCCCATCTAAAATAGTTCTCTCTCTCTCTCTTTCAAGAGCTACACACATACATATAATTTAACGCTATATAGTGATTTAGGTCTATTATAGAACTCAAAGCTCATTGAAACATTAGTGACCAATGGTTTATTCCCCCTACCCTATTTAGTCTTTGAAATTGTCATTCGCGTATCAGATGGAGTTGAAAGATTCACCTAGCACGACAACTACCTATATACTTTTTTTTTTACTTTGATCTTCAACCAAACGCCAAAAAAAAAAGTAAGTCTCAAAAAAATCTTTTTAAAAAAATATATAATTATATCATATACCTTCCTAACACAATATTTCAATTTTTTTTCATCATCAGATAAAAAAATGCAGTATTATCAATTACTATTAGTATTAACGCTCCTATCAACCATAACATCAGGCGCACCATATGCACCAACCCGAAATAATTTAACAGTAGGTCAAAGATTAATAAACGACGATATAATTGAAAGCGTAGAAGAAAAAGGCCGTGGTCCACCTGACTATGTATTCAGTTTTAGTAAAACATACGTCGGTAACAATGGACATCTTATTACACAGGTTAATGTCAAGGACGTATCAAGTGGTGGAGGTTCATATGTTGCTATAACAGCTGGTGGACCTGGACATACATTTGTTACTTTGACTTATACGATACCAAGGCGTGTGGAAATGGATTATGTGTTGACGATTTATGGGAAGCCACCGCCTTATAGAAAAGTTCTTTGAGTGTGATGGGGACTGTTATTTGTGTATGTACGGTTATTTAGTATTCGAGTGATTGTGATTAAAGATATATATCTATCCTAGTATTTAACTATATTTTTGTACGAAGTGTATTTATATTATTAACGTTTGAATTAAATTATCACGATTTGTAATTATTCGAAAAAAGTATTTTATTTGTAGCAAATGCTTTGTTTTAGCATTACGAAAATATATTATATTTCAATAAAACGAAATGATAAATAATAAATTGATTTTTAAAAAATATTAAATCAATCTGACTTACATAAAGAAGTCGATGTTGATGATGAAGATGAATCTATATATATGGCTGACAGCGACATAATACTTTCAAATAAAAACATTTCTATTTTGCTCAAAATCGCATATACTGATATACATCCGTACGTGGAAAACAGCTGTTGTCGAAAATCATTTCAAAATACAAAATCTAAATAGATATGTATATACTGTATAATTTTCATTAACTCCACTGTTGCTCTTTGTTTGACAACGAATAACTTGTAAACACAATGAAAAACACAAACTCAAAACTATACACTCCATCCCCGCAGGAAATTCGACAAACCGTTAGACTTCAACGTTTTTGTTTACTTTAAAACATTAGGTTAGAATTTTCCACTTCGATATTACAATATACATTTACTCTGATTACATATTTAACTAAAAACGATTAAATTCTAAACACTTTTACATAAATACTACCCTATCACGCGATTTTATAAAAAACACTTTACTCCTAATAAACGCACTCCACCGCTTAGACTGGACGAACAGGCAAGAACCTGCAACGCAACTGCCGCACGAAGGACTAAGCTTCTCTTTCCTGATTCGCACGCGACCGTTGTTTTGGCGTTCCTCCACCTTGACCGTTGGAATCGAACGTTTTTTCAAATTGGTTAATTTTGTATATTTTCTATTTACACATAATTTTAAATCTTAATGTATTTGTAGTGTCTTTATGATTATTTTAATATAAAATAAAGATTATTTATTTAATTAATTATTAAATTACGTAAGATCATAATTACTTATTTAAAAAAAAATTTTAAATTATGAATTCACAACTTTTAATACACAAATTAAGAAAATGAAATAAGCAACTCAACGTTTAGTTTTGAATAATATCTACTTCAAATAATATTTTTCCCTCAAAAAATACATCTCACAGTCTCGCCAACATCTTAAAAACCAAATATAATAACGCCGCCACCTGCGTAAGATGCAACACTACCTACGCAATGCAATGCATATATACCGGTAAACACCTGAAAATGCATTCACAATATATCTATAGCTATAAAGGAAACAAGATGAGGGGGTATGAGGGAACTGGAAAGCATGAATGATACCTACTATACTACTACTACTATGCTACAACATGATGACGTAGGCGTCTCAGGTCGCGATCATGAAAATTCCAAGGTGTGCAAGCGAGACAGAACTATATGTATAGGTATTTACTCATGCGAAAAGATATATAGAACGTTATAGACTCCGGGAAGCTGCAAAGAAAAAGAATAAAAAAAAGTCACATTTTTGTAGAAATTACTCATACACCTGCAACAAAGTATCTATATTTGTTATTTATCATCAGGGACTTGGTTGGAGGCGTGTGCATAAATCGGCGCCTGCAAAATATAGTATATATGTATAACTGTGTACTTGACTTGGCGCCTCCGCGCGTGGCAGAAAACCAGACAGACAGACAGTGAAAGGGGGAAAGAGGAGGGAAGGTGGGTGGTGAGAGAAAGAAGTATACCTATATATGTATATATAAAGGCGTGGGAGGCACGTGTGTGTGTTTTCGTCTGGGTCTCCCCGTCATAGACAACAATTTTAACGCGAAAGGTAAAAGAGAGACAGAGAAAATATAAACTCTCTATACTTGTGTGATATATAGATATTTAGGGGCGGCTTGCGCGCGCGCGCTCCTTTTGCTGACGCTGACGACGACGACGCAGTAACACGAGGCTACGGCATGCGTGGCTTGCATATGAGGTTAGACGCTGTATAGTGATTATACCGCTAGAACTACTACAAGAAGAAAAAAAAGGAGTGTTTTATTGGAAAATAGTGGAATAGTAAGGTGCATCAGTGAGTGATCAGATACTTGGTTTTGAAGTTTAGAAAGAAGATTTTAAGGAAGTTGGATTTTCGACTTTGACAGCACGCGACTTTTCGGAGTCGATTCCACACCCCTCTCACTCCCTGCGCTGGTCATCGTCGTCGTCGTTTGAATATCATCTAGCTCTGTGGCTCTCTTTTGGATTTGATCCAAAATACGTTTAATTGCGCCTTGGACTTTGTCTCTTATATACAAAGTCTCTTTGTGTGTGATCCCCCTCCTATATACAGAGAGTTTCTCCTTCTTACTCACTTTTGGATTGTGTGTTTGTAAGAGAGACACGCTGATCTTGTGCTTCTGGGGACGACAGTTTGGCTAAAAACTCTCTCTTCAACTGACGTGCTAATTGTATACTTGTTGGAGAGGCCTATATGGCTTTGATAATAATTGTCAACCTTGCTCTCTCTTCTGTGGTTTTTATGCTGAAGGATCATTGAGTTTTCAAGTTAACGGCATGGGAAGAATGGAATTTGTAACTGGACATTGTTTTGATATTGATTGTTTAAATTTGTTGTTTGATAATAGACTTGCATTATTGGACTCTCGGTTGAAGTTTAATTCTAAAAATTGTCATTGTAAGCTGGGAATTGATTTGTGTTCTGTATTGAGGAAGGTACATTGGTTGACCTAAGTTTTTCTTTTCCTTTGCTGAAGTGAGACGTGCTTGGATTTTTTGTGATATAATTTAACACCTTTGGTTCGAGTGGCTACAGCCTAGATTTATAGATATTCAGGTAATTTTATTTCAGCTTTAAATATTTTTTGATTTATATACTCTTAAAAATACTCTACAATTCTTTTGAAATAATTTATTTTTAAAAACTTGAAAGTAGTTAATTTTGAAAGAGTTTATGCTTAAGTATTTAGAATTATAAAATTAATAAAAAATAGTTGATTTTGTAATTTGATTACATCGTTTTACTGATAAGATAATGCTAATAAGATAAATTTGATAAAATTTAAAGATTGTTTAATATTTGGAATTTAATATATATATATATATATGTACACTTAATATGAATTTCTAATTTCTGTATTAGATATAGTAAAACAAATTTTCTAAATTTAAAATTTTTTTTCTCTTTACAGAATCTTCAAACAAATTATAATATCAAGGAGATTAAAATCAGTGCCATGTTATATTGATGAGAAACTTTTTCTGATATTGATATTATAAACACTCACAAGATTGGGGTGTGTTTGTTATTTCAAATTTTATCATCTCCAAAGGAATTTTGATTTTAAACATGACTGATATTAAATTTGAGGATCTTGAAGATCTTGTTGACTACTTTTCAAAAAATACTTACCAAGCTAAAGATTCAGATAACAAGGTTTGTATATAAATTATAATTTTACTAAATTTATATTTGTATTTACGCTAATGAATATTTAATACTATAACTGTGAAAAACCTATTGAAAATCATTAAATTAAACTGATAAATTATTTTTTTTTTACACAGGCTCAGTCGATTATGCAGAAATGTATTCTGCTTGCAGATTTAGACTATATTCACTCTACCATTAGCAATGCAAACGGTGAGTTATGTGCACAGTATCCAAGTCATCTCATCATTTTAGAAAAAGAGAAAATAAAAGAGAAAGAAAAAATTGATTCTCATCTACCGGGTGATGTTCCTTGCAAATCTATTGAAACTAATAATGATATGATCTGTGATTCTAACAAACTCAAAGTAAGTTATTTTATATGAAAAATTTTATTTTTCATTTAAAATAGTTTTTCATTACAAATCTTTTATTACATAATTTACAGGATAAAATTAAAGAAGCCAACATTGCAAGATGTAGAGAAAGATTTCCTGTGCCTGTTTTGCTCTATAAAAATCGTCACGTTTGTCGCTCCTCTACATTGGCGGGTGCTGCTGAAGTATATGGCAGGACTGGATTTCGGTACATATACCACAGCAATGGAATGACGACAGAACCAAAAGAAGTAAATGAGGACGACTTTCAGGTTTCAAAAGATTCGTACGTTTCGGGCGAGTCATTCCGAGTTTTAAACAATGCCAGGCATCACGACATTGAATTGCTGAAAGCTCTTAATGTAGGCACTATTAACGATTTGATGGTTGAGAATAAAAAACAGAAATTTGGAATTTAGTAAGTTTTTACAACAATAAGTTATTTCTTATTATTTTTAATCTTGACTAAAAATAATGTCAGGCATACTGATTAATAAATTCTTTAAATTTTCAGCGTGACATCCTCGGAAAAAATCGATAAGGAGCAAAGGTATTCTGACTTTACGATTGTATCACTGCCATACCCAGGTTGCGAGTTCTTCCAGAAATTGCGAACAAATAACTATTCTGGTGAGAATCTGCATTACGACTGGTCGCAATACTTCGTCGATGCCGAGATTAATGTGCCTGCGGAACTTTCCGACCAACTCCATATCGAGTGGGAGAATTATCGTGACTGGGATCTCATTACAATTACGCAAAATTATATGCAACTGATTCTGAGACATTTGACTGAAAGCTGTAATAATCTTCTTATACATTGTATATCAGGTAAATAAAAATAATTATTTGTATTGATATTCTCGAGACAAGTACTTACATTTGATTATTGATTTTCAGGCTGGGATCGCACACCGCTATTTATTTCTCTGTTACGACTGAGTCTATGGGCTGACGGAGCAATTCACAAGTCACTTTCCCTCGATCAAATACTGTACTTTACTATAGCGTACGATTGGTTTTTATTCGGCCATAATCTGAAAGATCGATTATTCAAGGGCGAGGAAATCTTCTATTTTTGCTTTTATTTTCTCAAGTACATTTATATGGAGGAATACAGTGTAAATACTGAGAGCAATGTTGAATTTGATACGGTAGACGGAGAAGTAATGCCAGCAAGCCGATTGTCAATCGGTTCGTGCCACAGTCTTTACAGCCAGAATGGCGGTAGAGATAATCAAGACAACCTGCCACCTACTTTTTTTCCCATCGACACACAAGAGGACGAGCTTATTAACGGGTATGTTTTTCTGATCAAAAAATTGTAACTTAAATTATAATACCCTGTAGTCAATGTATAATAGAAACGAATTTCTTTATTCCAGTAATGTAATGCTCGCTGCATCGCCAAATCTTGAACCAGCAGAGATGAACGGATCGCCTCGTTCACCTTTGCCAGCGCCAGATCGCACGCCACCTCGGCCATCAAATCGTACACCTCCTTTATGTTCGATGAACAATAGAACGCCACCTCCTCAGTTGGTACCATCGACAAAACGTACATCGCCAGTTGCGGTACCGGTATCTCGACTTTCCTTACGTCAGCGCACCGAATCCAGCTCCTCCGAGTCATCGTTCTGCTACGTAACGTCGACGGGTAGTTTACGTAGTACAGGCAGCTCCTTGATGAGCCAGAGTATATTGATGGATGGTCCACCTAGTGTAGGTGTACATGGCCTTCAAGAATCAACCTCCACCCTTATCGAAGAGACCTCGTATACATCCCTGTAAGTTATAATCAATTGGTTTCATTGAATTTTATTGTGTTTCGGTGTGTAATGCTCTTGATTATATTAATTCATTTGTGTTCTTTTGTAGAATGACGAGACGACGGGCAAGGTTGGAAAAATTAAGGGAGCAGTTCATTCGAGTATACATCAAAGTGATTGGCCTGAAGTACAAAGACATTAGTTACTTCACTCAGGTGTTCGGCAACTTCGCGGGTATCATGCCGTCAGTAACAGCCCAGCGTTCTCCATCTTCATGACATCGTGAAAAGTGTTTGTGCAATCGTTTGGCTTCCCCTAGGACTGCATAACGTTCAGGGTTTCGAGTAATGGGGAATAAGATGTACAGCTTTAAACGAGAAATAAGTCTTGAAAGCAGTTTCGTGGCCTGGCCTTTTTTCGTACTCTGTATATTTTTTTACGCAGAACTGTAAAAACTACTTAAGCTTAAGTAGAATTTGCGCGATGCATCGAGTGACGCACACAGTTGAAAATTGACTCATGTATTTGAATATATTTTACTTATTATGCAGAGTTTTTATCGAGTTGGAAAGAAATGCTCAATTTTAATGGAAGGAAATGTTTACTTGAAACATCTGGTATATTTTTTAATAGTTTTTACTTGGGATTTTTTGATTGAAATAATTGTTTACGTTGAATCATGTGACTTTTGTTAATACGTTTTGAGAATTTATGGAGCATCATACAGTAAACTTTATTTACTTAATTTTAAGTATATTTAAAAAAGGTTATCTGTTCTTGAGATTTGATGTTGATTTATTCATTGTACATACTATAACATTCATTATTTTTATATAGTTGTATTACGACGTTCCTATTTATAATAGGAATATTTTATTTTATAGCATAATCAAGTAACTATATGATATTAAAATATTTTGGACACTATTTAAGTTTATCACTAAGAATTTTGTATTATAAATTTTAATCAAATTAAAGAGAAAATATGTAAATTTATAAAACTAAAGTCCAAAATAAGGGTTAATGTCGGTTGATTCTGAGATTTATTTAAGAACGTCTTATAACTTATAAGCTATATATAAATAAAAACTTATAAGCTATTATCTAACAAAAAAAATCATTGTTGTGAATTATTGTTTATTAAGGATCAAAGTTAAAAAAAGCAATTAACAGTGGTACACATAGTGTACTTGTAAATGCGCAAATACAATAAAACTTATTATTTTTGTACATAAAATTAAATTTATTACTTTTTACCTATTTTACAACTTTTACAATTCCATTTACATTCAACCTTAAAAATTTTTAATTCTAAATTATTTCATGAAAATTATATATTTTTATTTTCTATTTACACCTCTACAAACTGTATTAATCATTACAATTGGTATTAAAATAATCATTATTTATAAATATTATGAAAAAATATTAACAATGTACTTTAAATTTACAAATTCATTAATGGAATAATTCTTGTTGGAGCTACAAATTCCCTGCAAAAAGGACATTTATTTCTAACACGTAACCATTCTGCTATACATGTCCAGCAGAATAAATGACCACATGGGGTTGCTGTATCTGGTTCTTTTTCCAAGCATAGTTGACATTTTGCTACAGAGGAATGAAAACCACTTTCCGACTCTTTATCATCTATTAAAATTTCTTCTTTTGTATTTCTAGACTGCCAAAGTCTAAATAAAGATTGAGCAATTGTTGCAAAACCTAAAATTCTTAGACCCCAACTGATGTTACTATCTGGACGTGGCCCATACACCTAAAAAAATTATTAGATATTCAGCTTTCAGTATTTTCAAAAAAACTTTTAAAAATAATAATTTTACCTTAACATAATCTATTCCTGTTAATCTTCTTCCTATACTGTAATATCTTCCATATATATAAAATAATCCTCTATGAACCAAAATAAAAATAGGCAAAAGAGTACGTAATTTACTAAGGAATGTATTTATAAAAGCTTTTGCTTGCGGTTTTAAATTATTATTAGGTTTATTCACATGAACTTTTAATTTTTCCAATAGTCTTATTAACATTTGTTCCCCAAAACATTCAAGTATAGCTGCTAAAACTCTTGTCTGTAATAATTTAAATTAATATTTAATAAACTTATTTATAGATTTAATATTTAAATCAATTTAATTAATCAAGAAAATATTATTACCAGCAGAGATGGAATTCTTTTATTGAATAAATTAGCTTGTACAATCCCTGTGTACTCTTCACCCAAAGTTTGATTTCCCAAACCAGATGTAAATATAAAATAAAGTAACTTTGCTGGGATCTCTGATTTCATGAAGCGTGAAAAATATCTATGCAAATTATATGTATGCAAAATATCTGTCAAATTTTCACTCATCTCTGATGTAAAATCATTATCCCTTTGGTGAGATCTTAGAATCTCCGCTTGGGTAGCAGTCCTTAATTTTGATTGTGGTTGATCTGACATTTTTCTTGTTTTTTAAATAAAATTCAACTAAAAAAAAATTAAGATGTATAAAAAACATTTATGTAAGATTTAATCAATATTAATGTTAAGAATGAAAAAAGTTACTAACCTTAAATACAATTTCGTTTTATTCCGTATTTATAAAATAATTATACTACTATGAATATAATCTTTTTTTAAATATAATTTTTTTTTTTACATTATAATATTTTTTATTATAATAGATTTTAATTTATAACAAACTTATAATTCTGTTATTTCATTCTCTGTTATTATTATAAGTCTGTTTACAAAAACCAACTTTTAATGCATCTTTTTTTGTGAATGTCAGTGATAAGGTTGGCAACAATGCGACTACCAATTTCCCGCTTTACATTACGGAACTGTTTCCTTTTTTGATAAATTGCAAAATCAATCAAATATTATAAATTAAAAAATAATTAATGTTATGCATAAAATTAATTGATTTCACATTTCAATTTAATATTCTTAAAAATTCGAAACTAATTCATATATTTAGAATCTTAAAACCGTTAGATTTAAAATTCGAACACTTTTAAAAAAGTCGTGATCGTCAGTTGGAGAGAGGAAGGACGACGGGTAAACCTTAACCTACCCCTTTGTTTACTTTCGCTTTGTTTGTTTTTAACCAGCTTTCTTGCTGCAGTTTGGAATTAACATAAAAACTTTTTTCTCAAACTTAAAATACTTACGTATTGATCTACATCGGAGTATTTGTATAATAGTGACGCGGACGAACAATAACATTCGGGTAAAAATTTAATCGATCGTGAATCTTATAAAACGCGAAAACGTAAGAATATGTATCGTAATGGAGTGATTTTTTGTGTAATTGTGTATTGTGTTTTTTGTTATCGAATTTACGTGAACTTTTGTATCTTATTAAAAATCTTTTAATAATAACTTTGGGATGAAGTGAAAAGTGTAGTGCATAACAGATATTTGGAAAAATCATAGAAAATAATGTTGGCGATGAAGAAGACGTTGGAAGCCAAGCTGCCATCCTTTTCAACGAATATGTATAAAGTTT
>JAPYZE010001630.1:0-35056 GCA_030522805.1 Leptomastidea abnormis | reverse complement strand
CACTGTTCCGGCAGTTTTTCAATCTTCAACTTCAACGGTTGCTTTCTCAAAATTGATGAAATTTCTATACCTACAAATCCACGAATCACGTGTAAGCTCCCGCGCGATAAACAGTTCTGCTTTCGTATTTTTCAACCAATCAAATCGCTTCGCTTATTCCTCGAGTGTTTTCTTATTACATTATACTATGTGAAGAGAAGTGATTTGTATTTTTTAAATTTTATAATAAAAATTTTACAATAACCATCCTAAATTTTTCTTTTTTTTTTTATTAAATAAAAAATAAAATTTTTAATTTTTTATTTATTAATATCAAAATTTTTTAATTTCTGATTGAATAATAATTAAAAATTATTTTAATCATAATGAAAAATTACAATTATTGTTAATAAAATTTGAGTATTTAAAAAAAAGTAAAAGAGAAAAAAGATTACTACCTATTACTATTAGACGACGTATATACGAAATACGACCTTGCAAAAGCATAAAAAGCATTCCGTTTTTCCACATTCCGCTATTTCCGCTCCAATTCCAAATCCTCTGCATTACCTGCCGAGATAAAGATTACGTAAATGAAAGTAAAATAGTGAGGTTAGCTTGATTTTGCGTCACTCATCGATTGGCGAGAAGGATATAATTATTCCTAAATTTTTCTCAATTTGTCATATAAAAAAATCAGGTATGTTATTATATTAATTATAAAATCACTTGTTACCTCTATACATTCGCTTTTAGTCAAATTGTATTTTAAGGTAATACTTGTAATCATCTTGTTTCCCCTTAATGTATGAAGTGTAAATTGTCAATTTTTCTTCTATTTAACTCTTTCAAATAGTAAAAGTTCTTTTATTTTATTATCAATTAAATCAGTTTGTAAGGTTTGTTAAAAACTAAAAAGTGTTTAATAATCAACTCTTGTGTGAAATGTCAAACTAAAGAATGATGTAAATCAATCCAAGATACAAGTTTAGGTTTAAATAACTGGAGTATTTTTAATTCTTTTTATGAAAAATCCAATTATTCTTAATTTGTGTTGTTTTCAATAACGCATATTTGTTAAACCTATAATGTTAAACACTTATTTTTTCAGTAAATATGGCTGAAGAAGTTGGGAGGCCTATGAAGTACCCATACACTTACAGTGCTAAAATAGCTCAGTTTCCATACAAATTTCATTGGGAGCACAGCTGGGGTTTTAAGTATTTTATAATAGCAAGTATTGTCTGTGCTCCTATTTTTTGGAAAATACAAAAGTTGTGTAAGTATTGTTTACAAAATACTTTAATTTTCAAATAGCAAAATAATTACAATGTAATATACAATTTATTTTTTGTTTTCCAGCCTACAGCCCTGAAAATGTTAAGAAATGGGATGAGATTCATAGAAGAGAATTTTCCGGCCTTGATCACCACTAATTATGTATTGTAATGTAATAAGTTTCTAGTAAACTTCAATCTGTTTAATTACAACTGTTTAAGAACTTTATTGTAACATGTAATAAGAAATGAAACTATGGATTGGTCATTATTGAGAAATAAAATATTAATAAATTAAAAACTTGTTTTGATTTTAAAGGTGTTTATTACCAAATTAATTGTATAAAACTTACATTCATTACAAATGATTTTTAATTGTGCTGTACAAGGTAATGCTTAGTGTCCAAATTTATGGTAAAAATTTGGATAGGTCCAGCCCAAGATTTATCTTAACAAACTTGGAAATTATGGAATAATCTCACTCTATGGCAAAACTAAGTACTTTTAACATAACAATTTGACAGCAATTAATAAAATTCTATAAATATAGTTCTTTTTAAGAACAAATCAGAAATTTTTCTTTAAAAACAAAAAATTTTTGTTAATAATAAAATTAAAATTAAAATTTTTATTGTAATGAGCTTGCAGTTTAAAATTTGATGATGCATCATGGTGAGATTAAAAAATGCTTATAAGATGACGGGTACCGACGATTTTTTCTTAATGTCCTATTCTAAAGTGTAAATATAGTTAAACGAATAAATAATTTATAAATCAAGTGGATCATATAACAGTATTATGAAACATTAAGTGTAGGAGTGCTAGACTGGAGATAATATGAATCAAGTCTCCTACACTGACTCAATTCACTAGGTGGCCCTTGCTGAGAAGTTCGAGTTTCAATGAATAATACTTATCTCAGTTTGGCTCAAAAAAAGATATAAACTCAACTTGCGCAAACCTATCTATAAATATGTATAAATGAAAAAGCGGTTTCTCACCGACTAAACTAGGTATCAATGATTATTATAATCTCTACCATTTCAGTCAAGCTCTTGCACTTTATGCACGAAATGAGTTTTAAGAATTTGTTCAAACTAAAAAAATTTTCATTGCCAGATAAATATCAAACCGGTTTGTCTTGACAATGAATGTATGACTTGGCTAACAAATAATGCAATAAAATCCATACATTTTAGAATAAAAATTAATTTAGGATTTCATGACAAGCCACTATGTAAATTAAAAAATGTACAATGGAAAATTATTTTTAGCTGTGATTCGAATCATCATCTTCGCTGTGTTCCAATCCATTTTGATCACCATTCCTTTTAATTTTCGGTTGTTTCCCATGCCGCACTGTGTCTTCATTGTAATCCAGATGGAGATCTTTACATTTCTTTTCAAAGAACTTGAGCAATCTCATACCAGCTCTGAAAACAGAACTAATTAGACGAAGGTAAAAATATTCTTTTTTATAATGATTTTCATGTTCGGAAGCCAAAGATGACTGTTTGAAAAAATCATTTGATTGAGTTTGAATGTTTTCTTTAATACATAGTAAGGAAAAATATAAATCCCCTGATTATAAAAAGGTTTGCATCAACATTAAAGATCTTTTTAACAGTACTTATACAACCAAATATAAAATTACTAATTCTACTTTCCCAACTTGTAATTTTACGATTATATGCATAAAAAAGTATTTTATAAAAATTTTTATCACGTAAATAATTAAATATTATGTAAAAAAATTATTGTTAATGTTATTAATGTATTTAGAAAGTCGAAAAATATTTGAAAGTAGATCATTAAAAATTGATAGTTTAAAAATAAACTAGTGAGTAAAAAAAATTAAATGTCTATCAAATAAAATACTCTATACGTTAAATGAATTTGACATCAATTTTAACCAGTGCAAAAAATTCTGAATACTGTTTTCAAGACCTTATTTGTCTCTGGCAACCGAACCCAACCATAATCTTGAAATATGACTTACTTATACACAGTGCTGTGGTCTGTATTGTAAGTTTGACAATTATCAAAAACTAATAAGCAGTCACTGTAAAAAGCTTGTAATGTAGAATAGGCATCATTATCAAGTTTCTTCTTTATGGTACCAAAATCCATTGGTTGTGAAATGTAATCATAATAATCAGGAACCTCATTTTTTGTGACGGGTTCGCAAAAAGGCCACGAATCTCGATTTTTAATGACTTCATTGATCAATTCTTGAAGTACTTGTTTAGAACCTTTAACAGTTAGTTTCTCTTCTTCTTGATGTTCGATTTCAGCAGCTCTTTTAGTAGCTCTTCTTGTTTGTCTTGGATGTTCAGTTTCTTCAGAAGCACTACTGTCTGTAAAGGCAAAGAAAAAAAAATCACATTAAGAATTAAAATTTTATTTTATTGCATTTATGTTTAAAAATGATTTTTAAATAAAAATGTGAAAATATCAATATTTTTAAAGTTAATTAATTACTGCAAATGTTATAAAAAAAAATAATTAATTTAATAAATTTAAGTTTAAAAAAAATGAGTAACTTAAAAAAATAACTTCCCAATATTTAATATTTCATAATAATTTAAAATAATTTAATGGATACTCTAAAGTAACTGGAGTGAAGGTTAATATTGGTTAATGAATAAAATGAAATTATTGGTGAAACACGATAGGATATAAATACAGACCATCCCAGTCTTTAGATTCTTTAGTAAGAAGGCTCTTGGCGAAGCTGTGGATGCGAGAACGCGCCGCAGCTGCGGAGGATCTTTTTGTCTCTCTATCCTTCTCGCGAACTTGTATCACTAACAACATACCCAAATCTACCTTACTATTTTTACTTTAAAATTTTATTTTTATTAAGCTTTTTATGATTTAAAAAAAAAAAAAATATTTATTTCGAATTGTATGACATTGTTTGCATTATGAATTTATGAGTTACAAGCTTTAATAACCCTTTAATTAAAAAAAAAAAAAAAAAACTAGACTAAAATCATTACGCATAAGTATTAACTAATGCTCAGAGATATAATATAATTTTTAAATTTAGACAAGGAGTAAAGATTAAAAATTTAGCGTAAAGTCTATCTTTGTTTATGTGAATTCAATACGTTACCTGGTCTTGTATTACTCTTTCGTGACTTGCATGAATTACAAGACCAACGACCTCGTGGCGTTCTTTGTAAAGGAGGATCAAGACAATCAATGTGAAAGCATTTAGAGCAAACGTCACAAGTAATAAGTTTTCCATCTCCATCGCATACCGAACAAACTTGTGACGATTTCGATCTAAAAATTGATATTTGATAATTAAAAAAATGTATATGTATATGTTGAAAAACAACAATAATAATAATCAATATTATTACGTTTCATATTCACTGTCTTCATCTTTCATTTCTTCATCTTCGTCACTTTCAATAACTTTTTTCGCCCTAGTATGTCTCGTTTCTCTCGAAAGTACAGCCTCTTCATCAATTTCATCTTCAAATTTCCGTCTCTTTTTTGTTTTTTCTTTCGATTTCGTTTCTCGTGGTTTACACACAGAGCAAAACCAATCTCCTTCTGGAACAGCCTAAAAAAAAATTCAAATCATCTCGGAAACTGGCCATATGTATAAAATAAAAATGTAAGTCACTTACAGTTAATTTTGGTTTCAAACAATACAAATGATGACCTTTGTTACAACCATCACAAAGCAACATATTTTCCGCATCTCGTCGTTTTCGACAAATACGACACTGTGCATTTGTTGCACTTCTACTCCATGCTATACTATTGTCTAGTGTGTTTAAATGTACAAAAAGCTGAGACCAGCTAGTAGAAGATAGTAGCGATTGCTCCCACCTGTCTCTAGCTTCCTCACCAGACCACTTTTTATCTTTATCATCATTACCAAGTGGCTTTTTCAGGTACTTAGGTTCGATGGCAAGTAAAACTTGTAAAATAGCACATGCCATATGTTTTATCATAGCTTGCTGGGTGGCATCTGGAATGGGTTCTTTTTTGTCTGGAGGACCAAGATAGATTCCTGGATCTTTATATACTTTCATGCTAGAACTACCGACTTCAGAATCAGGTGTACCGGGTCTACTACTCTTAGACTCAGCTTTAATTTTATCTACTGTACCATGTAAAATGTGATCTACTGGAGTATCATGTAAACCATACACAAGTTTATCACACTGTTTGTCATATTTACGATTGTTTATCGCGTTTCGCCACGCATCTCTATCCTTGACTTTTAATGAGCCTAAACAACCTACTTTAATTTTATCTTCCAAGTCCAAAATATAATCACGTAGAGTAAGTTCTAATACATCACAAATGGGCATGTCTGGTGGGTAAGTAATGTGAGTATTGTCGACCTTACTTTTCTTGGATAATTTTGATGTATCTTTTGCTGGCTCAGTAAACTGTAACAAATATAATATTATGAATCACTAACATGTTCATTAAACTTTTTAACAGTTTAAGAAGTATATAATGCACATATTTACTTACAATTTGAGAATTAAATTTGTGTTTAGGGCAGTCATTGATTGCCAGTATCAAACTTTCTTTTTCATTTACAAGGTTAGTCTTTAGTTCTGATTCACGAATTCCTCTCTCACTTAAAGAATTTATTAAGTCATCAATATCTTGTGCAGTGCCAAAAAAACTCCATTTTGGCTCAGGTCTATTTACATGCACAGGACACTCTTTAGACCCTGTGCAAGCCATTAAACTTTTGCGTAAATCTTTTTTGGCATCTTTACGCGGGGACTTAACGCCATTTTTGTCCGGGAAATTGACTTTCTTAGGGGATTTGATTTTCTTAAAGCTATTTTCCTTGTCACTGCATTCATCTTCATAAAGGCTTTTTAAGTAAGAATTTAATGTTTCTGGATCAGCAAGTTCTGGCATATATGGAGTTCCCTCTGGTAAGCATGTGCCAACCCAAGGATCAGTATTTTCCACAAAAACACCTGAATTTCATATAAAAATTAGTAAGTTTATCAAAATATACTAATAAAAGTAATTACATACCTGGTATAGACAAAAGACGAAAATATTTTCTGTATGCTCTATCATATCCTAAAAGTACCATCATTTGATCATCTCTAGAAGCTAGTTGTAATTCTTTTAATTTTGCTTCAAACTCTTCTTTCTTTTTTTCTTCCTTATAATTATTACGAGTAACTTTTTTAGGCTCCAATTCTTCTTCATCAGGTTTTCCTTCCTTTTCTTTTTCCTTTTCCTTTAATTTTTCTTTCTCTTCTTTTTCTTTCTTTTGTTCAGCAATTATAAAAGATTTTAAGTCTTTCTTTGCTTGGAAAAGCTTTTCGTATCTTTCATCAATAACATCGCGTATTGATGCAAAAGTAAGTAATTGATTCATTAAACAAATTATTACAGTCAATCTATCCTCAAGATCAAATTCACAAATATGTAGATGACTGAGAGCTCGCAAAATTCGTGGCTTTTCAATTCTAAATAATAGACCTGGATCATCTTGATTTGTATAACCACCTATAAATTAAATTTTAGAAAATGTAATGTACAATATTAATATTTCATAAAATAATTATTTTTTTAAATACCTCTTTGTGAGTATCTCCATTTCGATGCTACGTCACTAATGCGACCTCCAGAACTTAAGAGATGATGCCTTAAAACTTCACTTACAGAATAATAGTCTATAGCAAGGTCTGCAAGTTGATATCCCTGATGATTTTGACTCCAACTGGATGCTATTGTAGCTAATCTAACAGCTTCAGCCATAGATGATACTTTATGGTCAGTATTATTCTCAGTAACTGTTTCAGATGACTCTGCATGAATTTCATCTTCTTCCTCAGCCTGATATTTAAAAATATTTGCAATAAGCAATTGAATAAGATCATTTAGTGGACCTGTGACTTCTTTTTCAGTCATAGCTTTTTCTAACACTTCAAGTGTAAAACCATTTGGAAAATATGTTTTGACCTCAATTTCATCATGGAAAAAACTTAAAAATTCTAAAATCATGGCAAATTCGCCAAATTTCTCTTCAAGGAAAGTATTTTTAAATGGTGTGGTAACTGGAAGAGGTTTCAGATCTTCACATTCTAAATCTTCTCTTGGCTTGTTCCATTGTTTCATATAAGCAGCTAAAGCTGCTTGTTTTAGTTTTTCTTCCTTTTTACGCTCTTTTTTCTCCAAACGTTCTTCCTCTCGTTTTGCTTTCTTTTCTTCTAAAGCTTTAGCTTTTAATTCTTCTTTAAATTTGCCATTCATTCTAAAAATAATATTAAATTTTAGTTTGAGTTTAAACATAATAAAATAAACAAATATAAAAAAATATGTACTTTGGTTTTTTGTATTTTTTACTGATTAATCCACGTTCATTAACTTTTTTCAAAGGATCTGGCTTATCAAAAGCTTTAGGTTTTGATGGATTTGAAACAAGAAATTTATCCAACGATTCTTGTTTCTGTTTCACTACTTTTTTGGGACGTGGAGTAAAGTCTGGTAGTGGTCCAGCAAATAAAGAATCAAATCGTGTTTTATTAATTCCATATTTTTGCAGAACACTTTCCTGTAAACAAATGAAAATGTTAATTAGATATTTTTTTAAGCAATAAAATTTTACTTTATAAATTTAGATTTATGTAATTATTATGTATAATAAAAAATATATATTTAAAAGTTTTATTTTTAAAGAGATCTTCTAGTATATAATAAATTTTATTTTAGAAATTAAACATGAAGACAAAAAAGTTACCTTAATAGTCCACAATCCAGTACTACTTTGTTCACACAACATTCTGAGAAAAATCTTGTTACGTTCACGAGTGTACTGCTGTTTTTTCCTTCTTACTTGTGAAGCTTCTACAATCATAAGTTGACTGACATCTGTGTCTCCACAATCTAGCTGTTCAACTTCATAGCGAAAAAGCTTTGCTGGTGGAAAATACTGTCTATCTTGTGAGTTTCTATTGTAAAAGAAAAGTAAATAAGAAAAAAATATATAATCTTTAAATAAATTAAAAAATTATAATTAAAAAATATTTAAATTACTTAGTATTATCTGCCTCGTAAGCAGCAATTTGTTGTTCAGTAGGTTCAATAACTTGCAGCACATGACATTCACACCAAGAATCTTCTGTAAAGCTAGCTTCAACCATTTCACCAATAAAATATCTTTCTCTAGCATACTGATAAACATCGTCTATCATTTCACTTAATGAAGTTCTAGATGTTTTGCTGGCCAGGTAAAGTATTGGTATCCTCAACTAATAAAAAATATTTTTTATAATTCTTTGTATTTGCTAATTTGAATTATTTTATTTAAGATGTAAAAGAAAAATACCTCCATTGGAAATTCTTTAAGGCTTTCTTTAGCATTTTCTTCACACTGTAAGGCTTCAGTATAGGTCATTCCAGATTTGCCAGTTATGCTACATGACCATATCATTGAATTGCACAAAATAATTCTTTCGCAAAACTCACTGTAAAAATAAATAAAATAATTATTAAGAATAATAATTCAAATAAGACATATAAAAATAAAAGTACGATGCAAAGTAGTAGGTATAGGCTACTGAAGTATTATGAAAGAAAAAAATTGCAAAGAGAGTATAGTGAGTTATGTATGTACTTGTAATCTTTGAAGATCTCGTTGGTAACGGAGCAGAGAAAGACCTCGTCGTCCTCTCGATAGTCTGAGGAGACGTGAAGCCGTTGAAAGGGTTTCTTACGTAGAAGCGGCATTTTTGCCGGGAGCAATAAATAAGTCTGTCACAGCGAGCTTTAGAGGACAAGATGATGAGCCGACGATACTTATACGTGCAGCTGCTGCTGCTGCTTGTGTTTTGCTGTTGCACTTTCCTCGGTTCTCTCAGTCCTATTAAATATAGTAGGTATATGATATAGGTATTGGAGCGTCGGAACAGGCGAATCGCGGTGGCTCTCCCGCTCTCTCTCTCTCTCCCTCCCTCACTCTTCTCTGCGCGCGAAGCCTAGGCGACGACGACGATGATGACTATCGAGGAGAGAGCAGCTCGAGCATCAGCGCTAAAACGGCGAGCAACGGCGACAAAGACGATGAAGCTTCCTTCTCAACAACGGCAGCGAGGCAATCACCCACGATCAAGCACATTGGGTTACTGCTCTATTGCCGCAATCCTTGCAATAACCCTGCCAAGATGAAAATGCAAGCTGTTGATGGAGGGAAATCGAGGCTGTTGAGAGCCGGCGAATTGCGTACTCTTAATGCTATAATAATTCTTAAAAGCTGGAGGGAAAAAGTCGCGACTCGCCAGAGAGCCCGATATAGCGCCTTCTTCACGCGCCTTCCTCCTCTTCCTCCGTCTCCTCTTGCTGCATGCGTCTCTTGGTTTCACCAATGTTACAGTGTAATGTTGTTACTGCACTATTTGTATTATCAACGAGAGGAGAGATGCTGTATATACAGAGAGAGACAGAAAATCTTGCCGCCGTTTTTTAATAATAATATATATTTTAGCCTGTCTTATAGCGTGCCCTGCACGCATGCATGCCGCTCTCGCGCTACTTAATTCGGACTATCTTTTCTTCTTCCTCCTCCTCCGCAACCCGCAACTCTCTCCACTCAATTGCACACGCGCCGCGGTCACGACGTACGTTCGCTCTTGCTCGCTTGCGCTTGAGAGAACGCGCTCCCTCGACTCGACGGCTCTCTCTTTCTCGCGCGCGCGCGCACTTTCCACCGCGGGCTAACCGACGCACACCTGCCAGGCACCACTGCGTTTCCTTCCCAGCCTTTGATTCTCCAGGGTCTGGACTACAATGATTCCTCCTCGACGATGACGATGTCGTCAACTTAGCTGGTGGCAACTCACCTTATGGTGAGGCCCAGCTGACGCTGAAAAAAACGCGCAGGTTAAAACACGTTGTTATAGCGTCGAGAATGATGGATATAAGTATAACGGCAACTAAAACGAAAGAAGAGCAGCAACAGCAGGCGACTCCTCGGAGAGCCTCGACAGTACTACCATCGCATGCTGTTGGCTGCTTGCAAATACACTATAGGTATAATACACGCTTCTCCCGCCTCTCCCCCCGCTCTCCCGCCACTTGCAGCCCGCGCGCCTTCTCTTTTTCCCTCCTACTCTTTATTAGGATAGGTATATTTTCTATATGCCCTGCAGCAGCGTAATAGCCAGGTGAGGATGTGAGGAACAGATGAGAAGCGAACAAACGTTTATTACACTACTACTACTACTACTACTATACACGATTGTCGATGATGATGAAGTCCAGCTGTTTATTGCCGCCACTTATATTGTTTCTCTCTCTTCCCTTGGCTTTTGCGCCAATTTTTAAATGCCCCAACGCACTTCTTTTAAGTCCAATTAGTCTAAAAAGGTTTTTATAATCTTTTGCGCATCTTGTTTCTCTTTATGCTATATACACGTAGCTTTTTTTTCGATACGTGACACTTTACTTTTGCGACACAATTTGTTTGGCCCGTGACTTTAGTTTGTGAGCCATTATTTTTTTTCTGTAGAGATGTAGGTATGCTTCATATAATGATGATACTTATTCAGCTTTGCGATCTCTATCTCTATCTTACTTTGCTGCTTTTCAGAACTGCCAACCTTTACAATAATTTTATTTTTCAGAACCTCGTGCTTTTTTTCAACTAGAAGATTTTTTTAAGTGAGCTTTTGTTTTGGAATGATTTAAATGACAAGTTACGTATAGTAAAACGTTTTAAAATTTACCGTATTCTAAAAATCGTTATGGCTTACCGATATATATTTTTGCGTGTTTCAATCTGTAGAATAGATATAGATTGTTGCAAACACTCACACGTACACGAGAAAAAACTTACGTGTATTGTGCACCAAAAAAAAAAAAAATGCGCGTAGGCGAGCGCGCTTTTTTTCAATACTATTGGTAGCACTTACAATGATCCAACGGTTGAGCGGGAAAAATATTAATTATGTAATTTGATGACAAAAAATTTATAAAAATTTTTATACAATACAAATAATTTCAAATTCAATAGAAAAATAACGTATAATTATACATATGTACATAAACAATCATTCATTATTATTAATAATTTTATAAACAAAAATATAAATTACGTATCTAGCCATTCAGATAAATACTGACATTTTACTGGCGTTACATCACCAGTATCACAGCAATTATTCCTTACCTGAAATAAATTTAAAAATTTTATTTAATACAAATTTTTGATTATTCTTTTGTAGTAATGATCAAATTTACTTACAGGACAAATTCCACAAACACTTTTTACAAGACCTGGAGGTTCTAATAAAGGGTTTACAGCTCTATACAAATGGATGCCATCAGTTGTAAGAGTTTTTTCAACTTTTCCATCATACACCAAAGTATTCAGAATCATTTCTAGATCTTCTACAGATAATTTTACCTGTAATGATAATTTATATTTGAACAAAGAATTTTAAAGTATATCAAAAGCTTATTTAAGTAATTTGAAATTTAGAAATACTCTTGATCTGAAATATGGTATAGAAATAAAAATTCTCTATAAAAATTATGTATATCAAAGTTTAAAAGATAAATTACCTTACTTATTCCTAAGTCAGATATAAATTTCCAAACTTCATTAGATGTAGCAGAAATAGCTTTTTTCACAGCAACAGGTCCACTACTTATTTGAAAATCAGAGGCATTATCTCTTTTTTGTTCTAAAAATCTATAACATTGTTGATTCAAAACATCAACAAATTCTGATTCAAAATCTTGATCTTGATACCATGCTCCACCAGTAACAGATCTGTCTGGTTCTAAATTGTATAACATGTACACTTTCTTTTTACTAGCAGAAACAGATTTAACAGCCTTAATAAATTTTTTAGTCTCTAGGTTTTTTAAAATTTTATTTAACTGCGTTTGAGCTAAATTAGATTTGAATCTTATATCTCTAATCCAGATGCCTTTGTTTCCAGCTTCTTCTATAATAGCATATACAATTTTTTCCTCATTATCTGCACCTTTAACTATTCTTCCTTTTGATGGGTCTTTTAATTTATACAATAAAGTATCTCCTTGCTTAAAAAGATCAAAATATCCTAGTGCTAAAAGTTTATTTATAATTTCTGCTTTTTTAGTTGGTGGCAAATTTGGCATTTCTACTGAAATATCCTTGTCAGAGATTCCTTTAGGTTTTGATTGTGCAAGATTAATTAATCTGTAAAATATAGATAGTAAGTGAACAAAATAAAGTTTTAATTATTGTAAAAATATTTTAAAAAAGTACTATACTTTTGAGCTACTGAATCTAACTGCTCCATATTTTTTGAGGCTTGTTTTTCTGTGTCCATCTTTTTAGAAAATTGTTATCTTGTTAATACGTAAAAAAAATCTAAATTAATCTTGATAACTTTTTAAATAATATACTGTTCGACGTTTTGTATCAAGCGGTGTTTAACCTAAAATAGTGAAATACAGTTTATAATTCGTTATTATAACATTTTGATTTTAGAAATTTATTAAAACATTGCAATAACAAATACCTTTGTGAAAATAAAGAGGTAAATAAATAAGAAACAATGACACGTATTAAAAGATATATTTTACTTATTACCTGCGTTCACGGTTGGTAGTATAGTAAAACATATATATATACATATATATCTGTCAAGAAACACGCGGTGGCGGATGCACACATTTTGCTCCGAAACTTATTGAAAGTCAGTGTAAACAACAGTTAGGTGTATGCTGCTGTACCATCATATGGTTTCGTCAGACGCTTTTAACATATAACAATAATAATCATTATGTATTGTCCAGTTATAATTTATTTCATTTTGTTTACATTAACAAAGAACAATTAAACATTAATATTAACAATTTTAAAGCGCAATTTTTATAAATAATTGTCCTCGGAAACAATTGAGGATCTGCTAAGGTTCGATTAGAAAGTGATTTTGACTCGCAAATCGGTGACCTTTGCCTTTGTGTAACATACATTTTATCTAGTATTTATTCGTCAACGTTTGATATAAAATTCAAACTTGAATTGATTTTTGTTTGATTAGTTAATAAATAACTTTTTAATGGAAAACGCATCCGATAACAGCGACGAGGATACATTGGAAGTTGCAACAAAAACATGGAATAAAGTTATTAATTCTGTGGAAAAAGTAAGAAAACGAAGCACAAAATTAGTGAAAATGTGAAAAATAATCATTATAATTGATTTTAATTATTCTAGGTGGGATACAGAGAAGGTGTTCAAGATGGTTCAACATCAGTTTTTCAAAATAGTTTTGACAGAGGCTATAAGCAAGCTTTCAATTCAGTTTTTATTTTAGGAGTTTATAAAGGTCTTGCAAAATGCGTTACAACAGATGTTGAACATCCTGTTGAAATTGAAAATATTTTATCTAATACAAAAAAAGGATTGTGTTACATATGCGAAACTGAAAATAAGGAATCTACTGATGCGACACAAAAATCAGTAGAACAAATAGAAACTTGTCAAAATGAACATTCAAATAAGATTTTAAAGCTTTTGCATGACTATTTTAACCCAATTTTGAAACAAAATAATATTAATTTTGATTTTTCAAATTTTTACTCTTAATTGTTAAAATGAAATTTGTAAACTAAAAAAATTTGTAAATTTATACTTTGACAAAAATAATCTATTTAAATTCAATAAAAAATAATTTTAATATATTAAATCTAAACAAATCATTAAAAAAAAACAGTTTTCAAGTATTTTTTACATTTGTTATGTAATAATAAAATAAAGGACCAAAATAAAGAATTATCTTTAAAAAAACACAGTAATTATTTATTTTGAAATACATGTTTAATTAACATTGCGAAATTGTATTTAGTAAATAAAAAAAATCTTTTTATAAATATAAGCCTTCTGGAGAACCTTCTTTTTTCCTGTACAACACGCTTTCTTTTGACTTTTTGAAATCTTCATTAGTTACTTTCATACGCCGCTCTCTCAAAGCCATCAAACCAGCTTCAGTACATATTGCCTAAAATCATATTTAATTAGTTTATTGTTTATTTAAAAAAGTAATCAAATTGTATCAAATTATAAAAGCAAGATAAAAAATTTTAATTTAATTGTTTATAATTAAAATATATACCTTAATATCTGCCCCTGATAGATCATCTTTTGCCATAATCAGTTCAGAAAGATTAACATCTGGAGCTAAAGTCATCCTACTAGTATGTATGTTGAAAATCCTTTTCTTAGTTTTTTCATCGGGCAATGGAAATTCTATTTTTCTGTCAATACGGCCAGGTCTAATAAGAGCAGGATCTAATGTTTCAATTCTATTAGTGGCCATGACAACCTTAACGTCTCCTCTACTATCAAAACCTGAAATCAAAATTATTTAGTTGGAATATACATATCTATATAACATAAAATAAAATCACTAACATAGTTCAACATACCATCTAATTGATTTAAAAGTTCAAGCATAGTTCTCTGGATTTCTCTTTCACCACCACTGTTACTGTCGTATCTCTTAGTACCAACAGCATCAATTTCATCAATAAACACAATTGATGGCGCATGCTCTTCTGCAACTCTAAATAATTCTCTAACAAGTTTTGGACCATCTCCTAAATATTTTTGAATTAATTCTGATCCAACAACTCTGAGAAAAGTTGCTGATGTTTGATTAGCGACTGCTTTTGCCAACAAAGTTTTTCCTGTTCCTGGAGGACCATACAAAATGACTCCTTTAGGAGGTTTAATACCCATTTCTTCATAATACTCTGGGTGAGTCATAGGAAGTTCAACTGATTCTTTAATTTCTTGAATTTGTGTATCCAATCCTCCAATATCAGCATAAGTTTCTTGTGGAGCTTTTTCCAGTTTCATCACAGTGACCATAGGATCTGTGTCATCTCCCAAGACTCCAACTACAGCGTGAACTTTATGATTCAAAAGAACTGAGCATCCTGGCTCCAATTGATCTTTATCAACAAAGGAAAGAATAGAAACATAATGTTCTGAACCAACGGAAGTAGAAACAATAGCATGATTATCATCAATAATTTCTTCTAGTGTTCCTACAGACATGGGAGTTCCCCTCAAATCGTCAACCTTTGACCTTTCTTCTTCATTTTTTTCTTCTTGAGGCTTCAAGCGTTCCTGATTTCTAATAAACTCTTCCTCCATCAAAAGATAATCCTTAATACGTTCAAGCTTCAATAATTTCAATCTGCATCTTGTATGAGGAGTAACTTGAGGTAACTTTAATGCTGCGTCAGGTCCCTTAGTCCTACGCTTCTTTTTTCCAACTCTGGTAGGAACTGGAGGCTCATACTTTTTCTTTTTATCCTTATCATCTTTTCTATCTCCACCTGCTCCACCGGGTCCTGATGTGTTTTGACCCTATTAAGACAACAACATTAATTTTTTTTAATTTTTATACGACTTAATTTTCTCAAATAGGTTAACTTTCAATCACTGATAATTTTACAAACGATATTTTATGTAAAATTCATGGTTTTATAAAATTTTACATAGTCGTATTGATTTTCAAATTTATAAAAACAACATAAACTTTTATTTCAACAAATATACAAAGAACTTACCATTATTAGTTGATTGGACTTCAGGTAAACACGGGAAAACACAAAGTCATCGGCTGTTCGTAGCAGTATTCACGGCCGCCATCTTTGATAATTCGATGTGGAGCAACACACCGCGAAAGAGAGAAAATTTGAAAATTTGATGATGCAAGTAATTTTTTTATAAAAATTAAAAAAAACTTTTATTTTTAAAAAACTCGTATTTTACTCAGTTTTATAATTTAGACAAAAAATTTTTATTTGAATTTTCTTTGTACAAATAAAAGGATCGAATTTTATTTCGGAGTCATTTTTATTAATCGTTTGTTCTTAAGTACAGTCGTTTATTATAGTACAATGGTAATGCATAACAGTATTTACCGCAGTCGTCGCTTCTTTCTAACACCTCTTGAACAGTTATTAATTTTAATATGATAAACTTTATTTTTTATTAGGTGCAATTACGAATATTTGCTATGCAAAAATTTGTGAGATTTTTAAAAATGTATACACGTTTTTACGTGTCTATAATACAAAAGTTTTCAAATTTTAATTATAAAGCTTGTTTTGATGATTTTAATCAAGCTTAGAGTATTTTTCAAACTAACAAATAAATTGCAGACTTTGATGTTTTTATGTTATTTTATTAATGCATGAGCATGAACTTCTTTTTTGTCAACATTACTTCTTTATTTACAATTTATATTCTTCTTTTAACATTTTTAATAAATTATGTATTTTGAAATTTCAATGAAAGTCAAAAGGAATATAGTAAACAATCTTTACAATGTACTCTTAAGAAACACAAATTACAAAGAAAAATAAAAGTGTGATTCAGGAAAACAATCAATTGAATATTGATTTTAATTTCAAAGGAACTTTTAATTTGATACGTTTTTCTAATTTAAAATTTTGATTTTTAAAAGCGTTTCTTTTGCATAAAATTTAATAACAAAATAAAATATTATTAAACTAGGTAATTATATTCACATAATGAAATCAAAAAATGAAATGTATAATTATCTTAAAATTCAAGGAAATGTTTCTTATTTCAAATAAGTAAACGTAAAATACTGAAGAAAAAACAAATGGGACCCATTAATTTTTTTTTTAATATTTATGCATGTAACAATGTACTTATTCTTACTTTCATTGAATCACAGTTGGAGGGTTTAAAAGAATTGAAAATGTCCAAGTTTCAGAAGTGAAACTTTTGCATTAATTCAAGAAATAAATTATAGTATGACACTGTACAAATAAATGATCCTTAGGAAAAGAGTAGAGGTGCGTGAAGCGATAGAAGAAATGTTTTCATTTCTTTATGTTTTTAGAGACCAGCTAAAATTATTCTAGGATCTTCCACTGCTTCTTTTATTTTTCTCAAGAACAGCACAGCTTCACGTCCATCAATTAATCTATGGTCGTATGTAAGAGCAATGTACATCATAGGACGAATAACAACCTAAATTAAAACCAAAATAAAATTAGACTAGTATTTTAAATATAGTACAAAGCAATGAAATTTAATAATTTATACCTGTCCTTTGACAGCGATAGGTCTGTCAAAAACACAGTGCATTCCTAAAATTGCACTTTGTGGAGGATTAATTATAGGAGTTCCCATAAGAGATCCAAAAACACCTCCATTGCTTATAGTAAAAGTACCACCATCCATATCTTCAATAGAAATTTTTCCTTTCCTGGCCTTATCACCAAGGGCAGCAAGGGCTATTTCAATTTCTGCAAAATTTTTGTTTTCTACACTTCTGAGTACAGGCACAACTAAACCTTTTGGTGTAGCGACTGCTACACTAATATCAACGTAATCTCTGTAAACAATATCCGTGCCATCAATTACAGCATTTACCACTGGTTGATCTTTCAAAGCATAGGCTGAAGCTGCAATGAATGGACTCATAAAACCTAATTTAAGTCCATATTTTTTAGTAAAGGCCTCTTGATTCGTTTTTCGGAACTCTATGATTGCGCTAAAAAATTAAAATAATTATTCGTAAAATTTTACTTTTTTATCATTTTTTTTTTAAATTACGTTTAATTTTTTTTAACCTCATGTCTAGTTCATTAAATGTTGTTAACATCGCATTGGTATTTTGCGCTTCTTTTAAACGTTCTGCAATACGAAGTCTCATTCTATTCATTTTAACTCTTTGTTCAGTTCTAGTGCCAATGATTTCTCGTGTGTAGTCTTGTGGAGGCAGTTGAACTTTTGCTCCTTCCAAGGACTAAAAAATTATATCAATTAACATATATAATTACTTTACTTTTACAAATAATATATTATTTTATTACCTGTGCATGCTTAATAGCTGCAACTGGCATAGATGCCTTGGGAGCTTGAGGTGGAGGTGGTGCTGACGCTGGTGGTGGAGGAGGAGGAGGAGGTGGAGCTGTTGAAGGTTTTGGAGGAGCAGCAGCAGCTGGGGCTGCAGGTGCTGCTGGCGTTGGAGGTGGCTTAGGAGCTTCAGCTTTCGGAGGCTCTGCTGCTTTAGGTGGTGCAGCTGATGCAGCTGCAGTAGCACCAACTTCAATTGTACACAATTTAGTTCCTGGTGTAACAGTATCACCATCTTTAACAAATTGTTCTTTGATAACTCCTGCTGCAGGAGATGGCACTGGTACCGAAGTCTATCAAAATGTTATTTTATTAGTTATATGATAATTAAAAAAATTTTCAATTACTGTCATTAATACAATTAAATTGAACGTATTTAATTTATGTACCTTATCAGTTTCGATTTCACATAGGACATCATCTTCCTTTACTTGTTCTCCAAGTTTCTTTTCCCACCTGACATCTCCTTCACTGATACTATCAGCAAATGGAGGCACCTTAACATCTTTTATCTCCCCTGCTAAATTAAAAAACATGGAAGTAAACAATTATCATAAAGTGCAGGCAGAAAATATTTTATTTTTCCAATTATAACTTACACAAAGATGGTGTTGATCTAATATATCTGGACTGAATGTTCCAATGTTGATAGTTATAAAATTTGGTACTGCTGCTAAAATATAAATTTGTAAGTTAAACTTTAAGTAAAATTATAAAAAGTAGTAATTTAACTTACTGCTGTGTGATTCTATCCAAAAGTTTTCTTGCTTGAAGAGCTGATGTAGGTCCTGCAAAAATGTGTTCATAAATTTTAAATCCATCATCAAATTTGTCGTAAAAAAGTTGGATAAAAAATTTGTCCTCAACTTACCACCTTGATAAAATGTTCTAGAAACCTAGAAAAAGAAACCATAAAATATAAAAAAATTTATGATATAATTGACAAATATGGTTGTATTAAGTGCAGGAAATGAGCATATAAGATATAAGTACACACGAGTGGAAGTTAGTGGCATTATAAAAATAGAAGTATAAGTCAGAGAGTGAGCTTACATTGACAACCGTGTGTCTCTCTCTCCCATGCGCTACATAAATAGGTAAGCCGTCCTAGCCTTTATCATAATCAAAAGTGTCTATAGTTTTAGATCGCGACTTCTTTTTACCATAAATTATTGAATGAGAACGCGGGAAAAAAAATTACATTTTCAGCCCGGAGTATATTTGCAAATTTTGCGAGACTTTGATTATATAACGTGAGAGCGCAGTATTACGGCAGGTGTAAATCACAACAGAAGACAGACGGACCTCGCGCGAACGGATTTTCTTTCTCTCTTCCAGTCTAAACTTTTTTCCGGAACGAGAATAAGAAAGAAAAGAAACCTTATTCAACGATACCTAGAGCAAAGTCCGCGATTGCAGGAACAAACTGCATTTTGTAGATTACTTTTTCTCTTACCTTGGCTTGTATGAAGGTTAAGCGCCTAAGGGCTCGAGGGCCGATACGCGAAGAGCTGGTGAGCAAAATCCCTGGCATCTTGGGGAGCAGTTGTTGTTGTTGTTGGAGCTAGAGCCCGGGTAGGCTGATAATTTTTCTGTAAGCCGCTCCCCCGAACACTCTGCTCAGGGACACACAGACACAGGGGCAGTGTTAAAGAAAAGTAAGAGGCACAAGCAGTAGTACACGCCGTCGACTAGAACACGGCGGGCAGCAGCAGCAGCAGCCGTCAGTGTTACTTCACCGCCTACTTCCAATATATATAGGTATGAATATATAGATATATAGGGTGGGTTATAGTGAGTCGTACTCACGCGCTCGGCCGCGACTCCGCGAGGTGATCTCGAGTTTTTTAACGTCGTTCAGTAATGTAGATATGCCTAATATGAACTGCTGTACCGTCTGGGTGAAATTCAAAGATTTCGTGAGCGCTTGGCGATATATAAGATTTCAAGAATTCAATTATGAAATTTGATACTTTTTTTTAACTTTGTAAATAGACTTTGTATTGCGAGGAGGAAAAAAATCAAGTTTTATATAATGATCTACGTAGATGATTGTATATTAAATAAAATTGCAAACTTATTAAGGGGGCACCCCCTTCCAAATTTCATTATTTGGCAATTAAATTTCAAAGGCGATAAGAGAACCGATGCAAAATGATTCATAAAAACCGAATCCGCATAGCGATATAGCCAATCACTTGGCTGATTTGCACAATTCTCGATTGCTTATTTTCTGCGGATTTACAAATCGAACTCTACCCCTGATAGATATATTCCATATTATATGTAAACAGTGCGCTGTTACGCACTTGCTTATTAATTTTATATTTTGTTTTTCATTTATAATCAATTAAAATTTTCCATCTCGTGATTATTATTTCATATGATCGTCTTATCGACTATTTGAGAAAAGGAATTAAATTATTGATAAGGGTATAAGGAAATGATGTAAAAATTACAATTTTTGTTTATATCTCAAGTATTCGTTAGATTTATTACAACGTCATCATTTTATTTTTATTTATGTACAATAAGAATAACTAAGGCCACAAACATTATACAAATATTAAACTATGTTTGGCGCATAAAATTTCATTTAAATTTTTTGTTATTTTTTAGTCTTTACGTAAAAAAGCTCGCGTTATTGAGAAATAATAATTGACTATCTCCTTCTTTATCTTCTCCTTACGACGCGATGCCTTTTCTATACAGTTTATCATAGCGATTCTATGATTAGTCTTACAATTATGGGACTTTTTCTCATTAATTATCGCACTTAAATACTAGAGTTTTGTATACAAAAGTGACTTGACGTTTATTTAATTCCTTTCTTTCTTTTTTTTTTATCAAAATTACAATTTCATGTTTTTAAAAAACGAAAAATTACTTAATATAATCGCAATTTACATTTTAGTACAGATTGTACATACATTTTTTATACATTTGAGGTGTGATTGCGCGTATGCCACCTAGAACGATATTTGTTTTATTAAATTAATTAAAACTATCATAGGGTTTTTTTTTTGTAAAATATAAATAATTAAGACTTTTTACAGGTTGCCATAAAAAGCAATATTCAAATTTTACATGATTAATTAAGTTTTAAATACTCGCAATATTTAAAGAATAGTATATTGATTAATGAGAAACGCACATGTGACCTGCTACATTATGGCTCAATAAGTCTTTCTCATAATCATGCAAATAAGTTACTAAAATAAATAATAAATAAATCAAAATTCATTTTAGTGAAAATTATACACTCGCGTACTATACATTGATTGATACTTTTGAAAAATAAATATGGTGCTTAAACTGAATTCTTTGTGTAAAAAAGAATTTTTAAAAATCGGTTTTTCGTATGGAATCGTCAGCAATTATTAGTTGTTCAAAGTGTTTCAAGTTAATCTGACACTGCCACTGGTAACAAATTGAACTAGTTTCGCACCACTCCTTCGCGATTCGCGACAAAGAAAACTATTTACAAAAATTGAGATAACCTCAATGATAAACGCAATTAAATATTGGTCACCTTTATTATCATGGACCACGTACGTTTTTCAAGATTCAGGAACTTAAATTCGGCCGGCTATTTTTTTTTTCTCTAAATATCCAAGATATTTCTTGAATAGTGTATTATCTCGAATTGACAATTTTTATTGCTAGTCTTGTAATACTTTTTTGTTGCACAACTAGAAATTTATGTATAAAATTTATAAAAAAAAAAAAAATAGAGAAAACTCGAGTTTTTTTTCTTTTAATATAATTTAATATTGCAACCGGCTTATTCGTAGATTTCTCTTTAGAGAAAATTTTTAAATGCCAACAGTAAGTACAGGTAACATATTATAAACTACAATAATATTAATAATAATCGTATTAAAATAATAATAAAAATAATATTAATAAAAATAATTATTAATAATAATAATAATATTTATAATAGTTTAAAGTGATAAAAAACTCGAATTTTCTTCGCGTGTCAGTCGCATGCTCTTAGGTAAAATAAGAACATTTAGAGACGTTGGTCAAGTAAGATGCGTGAATAATTCGCGCGCAAGTTACTTAAGGAAGTACATTTTTCTTTGAATCTATAACCTAGTCAGCCTTGTGAGTGTTCCCGGTTCACGCAATAAGTAAGTAGTAGCCGCCGGTCATCCCGGTCTGCACTTGCCCTTTCGTTAACGTTTGCTGTTTGTGTTCGTATCAGAATCTGGCTCAGAACTCGAGCCGGAAGACTCGGCCGTATTGACCGACACGTTGCAGCGTGAACTTCGCCTGCCACCGGCGTGTCGACACTTATCGCTTCGATCCATTCCTAAAACGGTTTTATTTCAAAAATTAATAATCCACGTTTTTGATTTATTTATTTATTTTTTTTTTCATAAATTTGAATTAAAGTCAAATTAACAAATTACTCTTACATACACAACTAATTTAAATGTTGATACGTACTTGTCAATGGAGTATGAACTTCGACCTTGGCAGTAACTGTAGCAGTGACTTTAGTAGTGATGTGAGATGACGATGGTACAGGAGAGGTACGACTAGAGCCACTTGAATCTGATCCACTGCAATTCTGTTAGTTTCCAAATAAAAAAAACACACAAAAACACATGTTAGTTTAATCATAAACAAAGCCATATAAAGATATCGGCAAGCGCAAATTTACATAAATTAATAAACGTACCTGATTGGCGCAAGTGGAGGTCTCGACTTTGACTTCTGGTTGGACAATGATACAAGACTCCTGTTGACTGTGCCACGAGTTAGGCTCTTCCGTAATCGTCGTAAGAGATGGCTCAGCATGCAATCTGGCATTTTCAATTTTGTATGATCTTCGCGGTGGTGCTGGAGGTTTCGAAGACCGCCGCAAAATTGGCGAGGTCGGAGGCGTCGGCGTCGATATACGATCCGGATGCTCATTTGGTATGACTTCGGCCGAAGGTCCAATCAATGACAGGAGTATGGGGAAAAAGAAGAGTCCGTTGAGAAGTCCGATCCCGACCAGACAAATCAGCACTAAGAAGAAGTAACGAACGATGAATTCGAATTCCGAGAAGGCCAACATGAGAACAGCCAAGAGAGTCGTGAGAGCTCCATGCACGACGGGGGCACTCATGTGCTCCATGGCTAGCCGTATTCTTCTATCTCGACTCCCTACGCTCGTCACAAAGCTCTGAAAATTTATTGAAATCAAGTTTTATAATAGCCATTTTCACGTATACCATTAGGAAGAATAGGCTCACGGTAAATAATAAAATGCTCAACTTACCAAGCACACGTGAACTGTGAAATGAACGGCTATGCCCACACTGACGACCAAGAGTACTGCCGTGACCGCACTTAGTTTGATTCCACACAAACCCATAAAGCCAAACAATTGGAGAACAACACCAGCCAGTGAAGTGCCTACGAGGATGGCCGCCCAGAGATTCAACAATAGTACTCCAACGACTGCTAAACTGGCGCCGATTGCAGCCAGTAAAGCTATACCTAAGCAGCTCCTCAAATCTATGTATTGCTCCCAAAACATGAAAGGAATACCTGAAGGAAAATTAGGCAGTCCTTTCTCTTCAAACCTCCTACACAGCCTCCTGACACTTGTGATGAGGTCGCTTATTTCAGCGGTTTCGGTCAATTTGTACAAATAAAACGGCATCTGGGCGTACGTGAGAGGCGTACTCTTCGGTATCTTGAGTTCGTGATCGTTGCTGTAAATGTACTCTTTCGGATCAGGACGCAAATTGCCCTGTGAAGCTCCGTAAGCCAGCGCATCGTTCGATGCCCAGGCACTTAGGTAATTATAAAAGGCCTTGGGGTTGATGATACCATCGGAATCAACTAATCGCACTTGCGTCACCAATGACTTATCCGTTGGATTGTCAACGTGTCCAGTTTGCACGAGAAGCTTGTACGCCAGAATACCTTCATCACTGGCATTCTTGTACCACCACTCAGGCGTGATGCAGTTGTCCCTGTAATCCCGATCGAATGCCGCCTGCAGTCGCTTCAGCCAATCGCGGAAAAGACTCAGCCAGAATTCAGGCAAACCACCGTCGTCATTTTTTATCACGTTCTTGATTCTCATAAACGCGTCGTGATACTCGTAGAGAAGCTTTTGATTATTTGGATAATCGAAATCTCTTCCCGTCACAGCATACATATTGTAGAAGCCAAAGTGTTTGGCTTGAGCTTCAAGAAACGCGTGCTCGTCTGATTTTTGAGGCACAAGATCGGTGAGGTCGAGGCCGTCTACGACCTTCATAGCTTGCCACACACTACCAGCCAGCAGTCCTGCAAGTAACATCATACCCAAAACCTTGGTCGAGGCTCGCGTGATGAACGGGGCGTAGTAGTTCGTTGCTAATTGAGTCAAGGAAAAGCTGAAACAATCGTCCTGCGTACAGCCTGTCAAACTCTCATCCTCGCCAGCCTCTAGCCAATTTTGTTGATGCTGCTGATGTTGCTGTTGTTGCAATTTGTTCTGACGACGTGGATCGATGGGCTTGCGTTCCGGCAAGCAGCAGCACAAAATATCTGATCGACCAGACCGTCGACGTCGGAGATCAAGACTGATCAAGGCCGGAAATACGAGTATTATTGCCACAAGATTGAACAGCTGCAAGATACCAGCTTGAAGTGAGAAAACTCGCAAGGCTGGGATGGGTATGATGGCTGCAGCAAAGAAGGCTGCCACGTTGCAGAGACCCGCTAGCAGTACCGAGAGACCAGCACGTTTGAGTATGACACCAGTCTGTTCAGCTCGTGGCACTTCCTTCACCGACATCTCCGCGTAAGTATGGGTCAACAGAAATATGTTGTGAACCCCGAGGCCGAGACTAAGGAAAGGCAAGATTTGGGTGCTGGTCGCGTTGAATGGTATACCAAACAGCGCGCAGAATCCAAGGCTTGCGGCTAATGTCGCGCAGACGAGAATAACTCCGGCCATGCCAACAGCAGATTGGGAACGCACACGATCGTTCCATCGCCATAGTGCTACACCGGCATAAAGAACCTGTAACGACAAGACATTTTGACATATTATTGATAATCTTAGTTTAGCTTTTGATTAAAAGGCATATTGAGAAAGATCTTTACTCACCATGACAGTGCAGCCAGCAACAATTTTGATAGGCGACAGCTCGCTATACTTGCTAAGGATGTCATTCATGCTAAGAGTACTAAAAGCGTAAACGTTATAAGGACCGGAATCACTGGAATTCTGAATTTTTTTAAGCCGTTTGCTAAAAGCTCGCTGCCAAGCATCAAGTACTTGTGATGCTTTCTCTTGTGTCCAATCAATATGATGAACTTTGTAAGCGTTGCTATAGTAATCATAAATTTCTCGTTCACCCATCAATTGGATAACAGTTTGTAAAGCAGCAGCGCGTACAAGATGACCACTTTTGTTATGTTTTCCACCGCCCACTACCAATTCTTCTGGCCAGTGCATGTATTTGGCAGCAAAACCATAGCATCCGCCTGTTAATTCAGCTCCAACATCTGGTATCTGAATGAATAAATCATAACAATTGATTTAATAATTTAAAAAAAATATTTATTTTGAGTTATTGATTATAAACAAGAGGTGGAAAAATAAAATGATCATTATACCTGATGGGAATGTTTGTTTGGTGCGCTTTCTGGACATTCAGGATCTCTTGGATCAAGACATGGTTTACTTTGATATCCATTGCTAATACCAGCACGTTTCATGTAATCTTCCAAGATTTTATAAGGAAAACTGTAATTCATCTTTTTCATGTCCTCCAACATTTGCATGGGATTTAAATTCGTCCATTGGATTAGCTTATTCGATTGCCAGCCTCTGTATGATGATATTAAATAATACATTTAATTTGATTATTTTTAATTTAAAAATTGTTTTTTTTTTTTTTAATTTAAAGGTAAATTGATAAAACGCAGAGAAATAAACTTACGGTATGTGAACGGGATAAACGGGTCCAAGAAGTTTGCTACCTTCCCAGAAACAGTCCAAAGGAGTGATAATAGCGCAAGGTATAATTTCATCGAATATCTAAGCAAAAAAAGAAGGTAATTCAAATGACATTAGGCGAATTATACATTAATAAGAAAATTATATTATTAAAACGATCAATGAAAATAATAAACGTACCTGATCAATGTAATGGATATCGAAGTTGGGTATGCTTGGTGCGTAACACATGTCTTTGAGCTTCCATGTACTAAAAAATAAATAAATAAACGTAAAACTCGAAAGTTCATAATACATACAATTAATCTAGTATGTCGATATACAGTAATTAATAAGATAGTCGGGGTAAGGAAAAAAAAAAAAAGAAAAGGAAAATCGTTAAGTCGCGGTGTGCGCGATATGATATCGCTACAGGTATAATTATTAATTTATATATATATTAACTCACATGTCAAAGAGATCAACGGTGACCTGCGATGCGGCCTTGAGAGCAGCTAAATGTTCTTTGAGAGCGGCCACGTGGAGAATGTTAGAGCCGTGATGCCTTGGTGTTTGGATGACAAGCTGATGGGTCGATGCTGAGCTCTGACCAAGCGCCTCGGTCGCATACCTTAACTCCTGCTCGAGTCTTCCGCCTTCTGCGAACACATAAAATTCCATTCCTCAAACTCACTCTCTCTTCTTCCTCTTTCTTTTTTTTTTTTTTTCTTTAATTTACACCGACTTATAGAATATATATTTTTTTGTTGTAAAAAGCTTTTATTTTGTTTTTATAAGTAGGTGTTACATGTGTGTATATGTGTGTATATGTATGCATGTAGGATCAATTATTATTATAATATATATGCTCTATTTTTTCGTTGTTTTAGTATTAAATCAATTTCATTCAATTTTCGTTTCGTTTCATCATTTCTACAATTGCCATTCAATAAAAAATCCCAACGAAGTCATCATCATAGCCGCTTATAAACTCGTGGTAGAGCATATACATATGCGTACATGCGACAAATCAAAGCATGTCTTCATCAAAGCCCAAAGCTTGGCATATTTTATTTTCTCTCTTTCTCATTTTTTACTATCATTTGAACTATAAGATGAGAGCTTGCTATATAGATAATAGGGATGAAAGGGTTGTACTATATATAAGACACACACCGCGCGTACTTTTTGGATCATCGGAAGAAGAAACAAAAATAAAAAAAGAATTTTGGAAAAGAAAGAAAGAAAATGAAAATAAAGGTGAATAAAAAAATAAAAATAAAAAAAAAAATAAAAAAAATGAAAGAAACGGAGTGGACTGGCCGACCAAAGAGCGACGTATCTCGTCCGTACTGTCCGTAGTATATAGCATTCGAGCAAGCCAAGCAAGCGAACGAGCGGTCGGTCGGTCGGTCGGTTGGTCCCAAGGAGACCACCCGAGTCGCGCTTCTCTCTCTCTCTCTCTCTCTCTCTCTCTCTCTCTCTCTCTCTTGGCGGCTTGAAGGTTCTCAACCCCTCTTCTCTCTCTTTTTCTTGTTCTTCCCTCGTTTCTTCCAGCACGAGAGCATCACAGGCTGGCTGTAGCTGCTGATGCTGCTCCTTCCTTCGCGTAAGCAAGCAACTCTCTCTCTCTCTCTCTCTCTCTCGCAAATGCCGCTTGCACGCCTGCAAAGCTCTCCTGCTTCTTCTTCTTCTTGGGCTGCCGGCGGCTGGCGCCTGACTTTATTCTCTCTCTTACTCGTTCGTTTCGTCATTTAATATATATATATATGTGTATACACTATATAGCCGCGGCTTATGCTTCCTTACATACCTCTCTCTCTCTCTCTCTCTCTCTTATTCTCTTTTGCTCTCTCTTATCTTATATATATATACCTATATATACATAAGAGAGTAGCCGGATGTTTGTGACTCGATCTTACACTCTTTTATTCGTCTTTGTCAAATCGAGCTCTCTCTCTCTCTCTCTCTCTCTCTCTCTCTCTCTCTCTCTCTCGTACCACCCGCCCGCCTGCCGCCGGCTAACGACCAAACTCTCTCTCTCTTTCGTCCTACGCGCGCTTACGATGGTTCGTCCACCTGGCCTCTCTCTCTTTCTCTCTCACTGTATACTGCGTGGGGGAGATGACAGAGGGGGGTCTTCTCCATAAGGTCCAAAATGAGAGAAACCAGCTAGCTTAGCTATTGCTAGAAAAAGCCCTACTGCTGGGGTGCGGATTTATAATTCGAAGTCTAGGTGAGCCGAATATTATTGCTCTAGGGACACGAAGAACGAAAAAAAAAAAAAGAGAGAGAAGAAGGACATATAAGGAGAAATATAGACAAACGAGGATGAAACCAAAAGAGATATCTTTCTCTCTTTTTCTTTTCCTCTCTTTCTATATACTTTGTGGCTGACTAGAAGAAACTGCGGAATTTTGTGATTTATTATCGGCGAGAGAGCCTCCCAAGAGAGAGAGAGAGAGAAGCTCTTCTCTCATCTTATTCGTATATATACGGCTCTGCAAGCCAGTAACGTCCCTGATGTATATAATTATTTATCTCATTTGACCTTGCTGTTTATATAGACTTGCGCAGCTCCTTCTCTCTCTCTCTCTCTCTCTCTCTCTCTCTCTCTTTCTCATCTGTAGGCCATATACCTATATATTTTTTTAATTTTTATTTTTTCGGAGCAGACACATCATCAATGTATAACCACCTGGCCTAATTCATCCTCTCTCTCTCTCTCTCTTCTTCTTCTTACGCGATTCACTCATAAAACCGGTAATCAAAAATTTTAGGGCAGCAAAATCATTTGAAAATCAAGATAAAAATTGAGTACTCTTTTTTTTAATACCGATCTCTCATTACATTGTTCATTTGCGATTGGTAAATTTTTCGTGAAAATTTTCATATGACACGCGTCGAGAAAGATACCTAATTTTTTTTACGTGGCTTCCTGGCTTTTTTTTTTTTTATTTTTTTTTATCCCTTGGCGCGCGAGCACACACGCGTACGTGCGAGAAACGAAAGGAAGAAGAAGAAGAAGAAGAGAAAAAAAAAAAAGAAAAAAAAAAAAAAAAAAAAAAAAAAAAAAAAAAAAAAAAAAAAAAGGGAAAAAGGAGAAGAGAAAAAAAAAGGAAGAAAGAGAGAATTGGTATGCTCCTGATGTGGCTACTGGAAGACGCGCGCGACAGCGCATATAAGCGAAAATAGACGCGCATGTTTGCGGATATCATCTGTGTGTGTGTGTGTGTGTGTGTGTGTGTGTGTGTATGTGTGTTTTTACTGTTTCCTATTGCCGAATAGAAGCAGCAAAGTAAAAAAAAAATGAATAAATGTGTATAGACGAATAAGGAGTAGAGAGAAAGAGAGAACCTTTTTTTTTGAGAATAGAAATGTTTATAATAAATCGGTATTATATCCGATTTATATGTTTTCCTGAAAAATTTTGAATCTATAAAAATGCATGATCACATAAGATTAGTATTATTAGTATATTCGGATAACTGCAATAAATATAGTTCTCCAGGAATACAAGTATACACATAAAGTGTCTGTGACACACGTGGGATGTATAATATATATACAACGGAACCGCAGACTCTCTCTTTCTCTCATGATGATTTCTTCAAAGCTATATACGCCGCCAAAGGAACCAAGAAGTACAGGTATATAGATACATAGGTATGTAAGAATATATATAGGTGCAGTTGAATTGTCACCGACTTTTTGGGCGTGTAGCTTACATTATAATATAACTTATATACAGAAGCAGAATCCGGGATACATCCCGGTGGCATATATAGCTGAACAGATATATTTAAACGCAAGAAATGAAAAAGAAGGAGCAGCAACAGTAACAGTAGTAACGAAGTTTAGAATAGAGTATTCGAGTCAGCAGAAAAAGGGCTTTTTTAAGGGTACCCATCTAGATATATATAAGCGGTGAAGCTTTCTGAGAAAGGAGACACACGGCGCTTTTCTCGAAGCGCCAAGGGGCTTGAAAAGAAATCGTGAAAGGGAGGAGGATAGAAAAAGAGAGAGAGAAATCGAACCAAGAGCGCCGCCACTACCACCACCATCGATGATGTCGACGTTGACGACCCGATCTGTCAATGTGCACTGGAGCACGAGGAGAATATGTATGTGTATGTATACACATCAAGCTTTAAAAGGTACCGTTCTATGTGTGTGTATAAACGTATATGTGTATAAAGAAACACTATATTGGAAAGATTTAAAAGAATAGTAAAAGTATATGAGCAGAAACACGTAAAATCAAGGGGTTTTTCACTCGTGAAATTGATTTTTTTCTAAGGAAATCTGTTGTAATCGATTGAAATCGATAAAATTGATTGAAATCGACAAAATCGATAAAATCGATTGAAATCGATAAAATTGGTTGAAATCGTTCTCCTGAATTTTTTTTTTAACAATTCTGAGAACTGGTTGACGATTTCACACGATTTAAAATCGGTGGAAATCGATTGTAATCGGTAAAATTAATAAAATAGATGTGGATTCGATGAAATTCGTTTAAGCGATTTAAAATCGCTGTAATCGCTAAAAATAGCTAAAAATCACTGAATATTAAAATCGATTTCATGAGTGAAAAACCACTTGTGTATACAATCAATCAGCTGCTACATGGTTCAAAAAGAGAATAAAAACTTTGAACTATCAAAAAAAAGAAAAGAAAAATGTGGCACACTTTTTTTTAAGATAATTAAGTTTATCCATTTTAATTCAATGTTAAAAATCGTTAAAGATTAGCAATTTGCACTTTTTCTCGTTAACTAATTTTTTTTTTTTTTAACCATATAATAATTAATTGTATTATGCAAAGAGTTTTTCATCTGTTAAATCGATTTAAAAAAAGAAAAACCAGCTTAAATCGATTGAAATCGGTGAAATCGATTCAAATTAATTTAATTTGGGTGTAAAATCGGTAAAATCAATAAAAACAGCTAAATATTACTATAAAAATTGAAATTGATTTAACGATCAAGTAAAAAATAAATTCTTAATTACACGTGTTTCTGCTCATATATAACTTTACCACGCGTGCAGTCGACAGCAGACGCTTTGGGAGTATAGTAGGTGGAGATGAAGGAAGAGAGTTGCTGCTGCTGGTGCGGCTGGCACGCTGATGGCTATTTTCGGGTGAACAGGGATCGAATATATAAGCCTGAGACTTGTGTTGCAGCCTTACCATGTGTGTGTTTCTCTCTTACAACTACTTACTACTACTACTATTATAATCATTTTGCCTGTGCAGGAAAACGAGCAAGCAAGCGAGCGAGTGAGTGAGCGATCGAGCTTGTGCATGGCCTTAACGGAAAATTAGAAAGCCAGCCTTGCGCCCGCACCATACATATACATACATACACAACAGATAGAGCACACACACACATACACACTCGTACTTTAACAGAAGATCAGACTATAATAAGCCGGCTTCAACAACAGCATCATCACAACCACCACCCACAAATCGACTTATTGGTAAAAAAAAAACTATATATATATTTTTTTATTACTCCAATCACGACTACCGATATGTACTGTAATATGGTGATAATGATGATGCTGAGAGAGCGAGAGAGAGAGAGAATCCAGATGATCCGATGCTTGCTGCTACTGTGTGTAACGCACAGAAATTAGCCGGAGCTGTATGTATATTATGTGTATACACATATACATGTATACTCTCAGCTCGTTCAGCAGCGTATCTGCGCGGGTTTGACTTTGGATTTTGTCGCGGTATATATATAAAACACATACAATCAGCCGGCTGTTTTTAAAGAGCCCGAGAAAAAGAGAAAGAGAGAAAGTGGGAGGTAAGAAAAGAGCAAGGGAGATAAAGAGAGGGAGAGAGACGGATCTTCTTTTCTCTCTTTCTCTCTTATATACTCGCAGCTCTTTCGCGGCGACCGGCATATATAGGTATATATAAGCGAGATCGGCGAATGATTGAGCCGCCGGTCATTCACCAACGGCTTTACGGTGTTTGCGTTCCATCGGTGGTCGAGCGCCCGCGCGCGCGCGCAAGCGAGCGGACTGTGTCACGGTTCTGCGATCATCTTTGCTCTCTCTCTCTTTTTTTCTTACTTGCTCCATTGCTCCTTCTATCTATATCTATCTATCTCCCTCCCTCTCGCTCGCTCTTTCTCTCCATGTATACATATAACGAACCACTATATACATATATATGCTGCTGGTATATATAATGTAGAAGGGGACCAAAGGAAAAGAGAGAAAGAGAGGGTGGGGAACGAACGAGCAAGCAAGCAAGCAAGATAGAAAGAAAGAGAAGATCGACTAAGGCACGCAGGCCCACCGCTGCTCTCTCGACTGCCTTGGTCGCTGTATACATATATATGCGGCGCAGCACACGGAGAGAGAAAGAGAGAGAGAGAGAGAGAGAGAACACCGAGCGGAGCGGGCCACCCACCGCGACCATTCACCGGAACCGAACCCCGCGCCACCACCACCACCATCACCATCGTTCTCTCTCTGCTGCTGCTGCTCTCCGTCCATTCTCAGTGATGCTCAAACGCAAAAGTATCAACACAGATTCTCTATATAGGTACATATTATATACACTATAGCAAGTAAGTATTTAGGTAGGCTTTCGATCGAATATATAGCTATATTTACGTATATCCAAAGCAATACCTAATGAATCCAACTATTATATACTTTTTACCATTTTTATATCTACTATTTTAAACCTGTATTTTATTAATATTTTTAACTTTTTTTTTCTTTAATTTTAACTTTATTTTTAACTCTTGACTACCGATTTTATACACGTGCTCGTCGATTTATTGCATCAATATTTTGGTTTTAAATTTAGCATTTTACCAACTGTTTCAACTATCTGTTTAAATAACTTTCTTAACTTTTTCAGCTTATCTCACTTTATTCAACAATTAAGAATAGCGATACTATTTTTTATTATCCAATGTACATGTTTCCAATGTACATTGATTTTATTATTTTTTTACTAATTATAGTTATCAAGATTTCAATTCCCAACATTGATTTCTTAGCCTAAAAAAATCATTTTGAAATCTACGAAGGATTTTGATTTTAACTTTTGAAATCAGTGAAATCGATATGAAACTGGTGAATATACTGAGCCATTTAAAATGCCTTAAAATCGCTTAAAATCGGTGAAATATATTTCAAGAGTAAAAAACTCAAGGGGTTTTTCACTTGTAAAACCGATTCATTTAAAATATTTTGAAATTGATTGGAATCAATGAGATCGTTTGAAATCGGCGTGAAATCGCTTAAAATATTAGGTGATTTAAAATGGATAACAATGCATACTCTAAGCACAAATGAATAACCCATTGTTGAAATTGCTAAAATTACAAATATAAAATGGACTTCATTTGAAAAAAAACCCCTCTATTTTAATATAAAATCGAAGTAAAACGAGAAAACATTAAAAAATATTAATATTCAGTTTTTGAAAAATTAAAATAATAACTAATTTCTAATGGAAAAAAATACACTATAATGCAAACTTAAAACGAAAACAAAAAAAAAATTTTATGCTAAATATGCAAAACCCTTCAAAGATTTTTTCAAATAATTATTGTTTACCTACTTATATTAATACAAAAAAATAAAATTAATAATTTTTGTTTTTGCATAAGTGAAAAAGATTAAAGTTCATTTAAAATTTTGTAAAATCATAAACAGTTATTTATAATAAATAAAAGTATACTTTATCTAATGTTTAAAAGCACAATTAGAATAATAACTAGGATCTTTTAATTGTAGTTAAATAGCCTATAGTTTTGCAGGAAAATACTACTTTGAAATTTTAACGTACATATAAATGATGATATGCTATTTTAAATTACATGTATTTTATGAAATGTTATTCGTGCAAGAGAAAATCATTTAAATTATTAGTTTTTAGTTTTTTTAAAAAAAAAAATCAAACATTTATTTCAATCATAATTACTACCGCTATTTGCAAATATAATCAATTACGTATTTTTTAATTTTAATAATTTATCAGTAATAAGTTTGTAAATATTTAAATAACAGTGATTACTTTTAAGTGTTGCAGTCTACTTGTACAAAGAAAAAAATAGTTTTACGAATTCTATTAGACATAATGATAGCAAATTCTTCTTAGAGAAAAAATAAATCATTAATTTTGTACTTAAAACAGCCGGTGTTTATGAAAACATTGTTCATATATTTTTATTCAACATAAAACTTTAATTTCCAATATAATTTAATAATTTCTATTATATTATAAAAAACAACTGCTTTCTAATCATAAAGCTATATACAAAAGCTAAAATGAAATATCAAATTATACATTGGATATATTACAATTGAAGAAAAAAAGATACAAATTTTTGTACGATCCTAAATTCACGTGTCTACATTAATTTTTCTCAAAAATGATTTTTATTAGAATAGCATTATTTTAAGATGTTAAAAAAAAGATGGATTCTACAAAGAAGATGAACAAAGATGAGGAAGAAGAAGAAGAAGAAGAAATAACAGCAGTGAGCAGCATCAGGAGGAGGAAGAAGATGCGAAGGTGGAGTAGTATATAATATATTAGGGAAAGTCGAGGGAGTATACATGTATAAACGCAATTCCTGGTGTAACGTTACAGGAACGGAGTAAAATTTCAGCTGGTCCATGAAGGAAAAGAAGAAGGATGAGGAGGAGGACTACGGTGTACCTGGTATATTGCGTAAATATAGTGTACCACTTATATGTATATAGTATATGCGTGTATAGTCACAAATTCAGTCGAAAAGGATGAGAAATTTTGTGGTATAAAGACACTACCATATATAAAAACACACATACACACACCCGCAACCCACATACATACATACATGCATATATGGGGCGCGCCTTCAGAAAAACGCGGAGGCGGTGGTATATATATATATATATATATATATATATATATATATA
>JAPYZE010001629.1:0-25989 GCA_030522805.1 Leptomastidea abnormis | reverse complement strand
TATATATATATATATATATATATATATATATATATAAACTATATAACACACACGTCTCTCAACTCTCTGCGATCAGCTATCGCGAATTTCATGTTTTATTTATTGTCCTGACGCTCGCTCACGCGCGCGCGCGCTCAAGTTAGAGATAGAGGTGAGGTCTTGCTTTTGATTATTCCCGACTATGTGTGTGTGTGTGTGTGTATTGTGTATGGACTGTATATGAAATGTAATAAATGTTAGCGGTACTATTATAAGTCGCGGATTAGAAGAAAATGCTTTGACGCGCGTTTCTGTGTATGTGTGTATACTGTCTTGTGTCTTGTCTAAATGGCTTTTGTATGTTTGGAACGTTGGTGGAGAGGCTTTTTCAAAGTGTCGCTTTCGCTGGTATGACTTTTAGCCTAAGTACAATGGGACGATGAAATCGCGAGATTTATGGTGTTAAATTTCATTTTGACGTTAACATTTTTCTTTTTTTTCTTTTTTGGTTATGAATTTTTTGAAAATTATATATTAACTGTACATAATAAGGAATTCATTAGTAGCATGTCTATCATTCGTATTTTTAAAGCTAAATTTCAAATCAATTTTTAAGTCAAAATTAACGCGATTATTTTTACCGCGAGAAATGATAAAAAACATTTCTCGCGTTAAAGATCAGTAACAAGCTCATCTAAAAAGAGATGTTTTTCTTCATCAACCGACTATTTTTTTTTTTTTTTAATTCGAGATATACGTTATCAATTAGCGATTAGATTGACGAAAACTCAAATTAACAAGCGCAAAGATCGACAGCATAATTTACTTTATCCATCCTCAACACACTATTCAATAAAATATTTTTCATTAAAAAAAAAATAAATCAAAACTTACCAGGGTGTATTCCAAGTGCCACACACGTATTATCAAAATCCTTCTGTAGCTGTTGTATAGCAAGACTAAGTACAGGTTCAATCTGTTCGCTAACCAAATCCCCAACACATTCAGCAGCTTCACCAACAACCATATCCTCAACATAACCAGTACCAACAGCACCAAGATCAACCGGCCTGAGATTATATTTTCTTTGAAAGCTTGTATCGCGTAGCACTTCACGTAGCAATTGATGATCGGGTTTAACCTCATTTTCAATATTATTAATTTGCTGCTGCTGCTGTGTGTGACGTGTAGCTGCAGTTTCATCAGATTTTGGTTCCTTAGCGGTAGCAGGTCGGAACAATAAATCACGTAACGATGATCGCTCCAGTTCTGGTGCAGGTGAAGCAGCCAAGGATGACGAAGATGAGCAAGTCGATGCCGAGGATGATGGTAATGAGGATGCAGGTGATCTTGCAAGTCTACCTTCTTCTCTGAAGAGCATCTCTTTGAGTAATGGATTTGATTCGTCTTTCCTGGGAAAGAAATCCGCATCCAGATTGTTATAAATATCCTCTTCGGAACGTGGTGGTGTACAGGGTACGGTACAGTCTCCCGTTGAATCTTCCTTGTAGCTGAGACTTTCCGCGAGCAGCCTGGAATAATATACGAATCGCAAAGTGTAAGCTTGAAGAGCGTCACCAAATCGACACTGACATAATCTCTTTCTCTCGCTGTTACCACCACCCAACTACCAAGTTTTGGAATCTCAAAAGTCTGTGGCGCAAACAGCAAGATGCAGATAAATAATAATTCGATATAATATTATACTAACCTCGATTCGTGGAGTACGGCGAGAAGATCAAAACTCTTTTCACGTTTAACAGGCTGCTTTGTGGTGGTAACACTGGGTTCTGGACTTGTGGGATAAAGTTGGGCGCTTTGCGGGCTTTGTGGTACGTAGTAAGGACTGGTTGGGTAAGCGGGCGATGCGTCGCGTGAATAATTCGGCGATAGTTCGCCACCGGATAGACATGGATACGAAGGACTTGGATAAGCTGTACAACTTGGTGAACCTGGACGTGGTGAGTGGATTTCTTGTTTTATTTGAATGGGTTTTAGGTTGTCCCCAAGATTACAATTAGGTTGTAGATATTGATTTGATAATGTGGTTGTGGTTGTTATTGCTGTTGTAGCTGGTATTGTACTGGTTGTGACATTTGGACCAAGGTAATCGTCTGATAATAAGGATAGATCGAATTGGAAGGTGCTGTAGTCAAATGACGGCGAGTAGTCGCCCGTTGGCACCGTTTGCGGCATCTGCAACAAGAATAATTAGATTTTTGGATTAATTATTTGATTTTTTAGATTTTGATGAAATGTTTTTTTTTTTATCAAAAAACATAATTAATTTATATGATAACAAGGTTAAATTTTATTAAATTAATACAATTTTTTTAAATTAGTAGATAAGTCCTGAACATATTCAGACAATTAAATATCTATTTTTGAAAAATCAGTAGATATCTCCAGGATACAGTCAGACAATCAAAATTAAATTTTTTTTTAAATATACATATCATAATACCCTTAAAAAAAAAAGGTGCAAACACATTCTACGTTCGCACGAAGCACCCTTATACTGAATGTGAAAATTTAACGATCTCTATAAAATATAGAAAATAAAAATTAGAGAAAAGCATTTAGAAATTGAGAAGGGGATAGTTATATGTATATTTCAGTGGCTGACAAGACGCCGTAAAACTACAACTTGCACTTGTCTAGATGTATTTTAGTATCACAAACTCTATTAGAAAAAAAGAAAGATAGATATGCTAGATAGATATACTAGGATTTTGAAGCTTCGCAGAGTTTGTATAAAAAACGGTTTTGTTTTACGACTTTCGACACGCTATATAATTCCAATACACACACGCGGTGAGTTCGATTATAATGATTGCATTGTTTTTTTCGCAGGTTGTATTTATAGATATAAGCAATATCGAAACTCCAGCTGTGAGAGGCCAATCAAAAATAACTTAATTTAGTTGGACATGTTGGGGTACCCGTGATCTAGGTAAGCTTTGACGGGTGTATAGAGTGAGAGATTTCGATAAGTTATCAATAATCAAGCACCACAAAGCATACACGATTCTTCGTTTAGTAATTTCGTTCAAAATTTTTCAATTCTAAAACATTTTTTTTTTTTTTATTAAATCAAATGAACGTTTGATTTATAAGAAAAACCACGAAAATTATGGTATCGATCAAAGAATACTAAAGATGCATAATAGCATATATACGTGGTATACATGCAGAGCGATGTACTATGCAGATAAAGACAATAATAGTATGGCAGGTAAAGGTAAACAGAGAAAGAAAGAAAAAGAGAGAATCGCTTAAGCATCGCGTGTTGTTAGAGTTAAAAAACACTTTTCCCCGTCGACTTTTATATATATATATATATATATATATAGTATAAGGGTAGGTGGTAGTATATATACCACTATATATACGAAATCTCTTTCTCTCACTCGTTTCTTCTTCTACTACTACTACTACTACTTTTACTACTACTATACACCAAAGCAACTAGCGCTGGCCATTTATCTCAACGAATGTTTATTGCCCGTCCAAGAGAAGAGAGCCAGCTCTGGCACATATATAGCAGCATCAGTTTGTTACGCTTTGTAAGCCCATTATACCTGCGGACCTTCTCTCTTCCTTCCTCTTCTTCTCTACCTCTTTCTATATATATACTCTTTCTCTCCTCCATCTTAGTGGACCAACAACTCCTACGAGGAGTTGCTCTCTTCTAAGGTTCCCATCCCAACAGAGCCGCAGCCGTCTACTGCTCTGACATTTTGACGTAGTGCCCTGCAAAGGTCGACCACGCCAGTTTAAAAGAGAGAAAGAAAGAGAGAGGGATGCTGTGTATGTATATGGTATAGAACGAGAAAGAAGGAAGGCAATGAAAGTGACGATCTCGTGATAGGAAGCGCGCGGTTATATTGTGTATATATGGGGGGGGGGGATGCTGTGTAGCATCTTTGGTAGGTGTATAAGGTAGAGAGATATATATGGTAAAGGGGATGTGGTGCGAGAATGATGTGGATTCGGACGGGTAAGTGTCTTGTTGCTTGATATGCAAGTGTCACGTTTAGGTTGGATAAGAAGGGGAGGAGATGGGGTTTATCGGCAGGAATATCTGCATCAAGAGGTCGCGTTGGAAAGAAGAAGAGGAAGAAGAAGAGAAAGAGGAGGAAGAGATTTTATATTATGAAAAGGGTTTATTCTTTGTTGGCGATAAGAGAATGTAATAAGCTATTTGGATGATATTGTCTATCTGTGCTTGTATGTATGTATGTATGTATGTATGTATGTATGTATGTGTTGTTCTGTATCTACTGTCAGAAAGATTTGTGGGATTTTCGATTAATATTTTCCTTTTTTTTTTTTTTTGTTATCCATGTCTACCTTTATCTTTTATTTTATTTTTTCAAAGATTCTGTTATTTTTGTACTTATAAAAATTATTAAATCTAATTTTTTTTAAAAATTAAAAATAGTAATAAATTATTATAAGAAATAAATTTATTTAAAATATTCACACGAACTGTCAAAGTATTCTATTAGATCGCGAATTAAAAAGCATGAAAAAAAAAAGTCACGAATAAAAAGCACGAGAGAATCCGCCTTTCGATTCAGCATCATCATGTCAACCTTTATAAGAAAGGTCCAACATTTTCCTTCCCGGGGCCACACTTTGACGTCATAGGTGGCCCAGAGACGAGAGAGTATAAGAGAGTCGCTTGCGATCAAGTGCGTTCCCCTCTGCTTATACATACAAATGGGCCCTTTCCCTATACGTTATACACACATATGCGCGCTTTTGCGCTCTGCATTTGTCTCTCGTTCTCTCTCTCTCTTTCGTCTTACTCGCGTTTAAATTATACGGCACGCGAACGCCAGAGGCTATCCAGCTGCGTCATTTCCTTGTACTTATATACTCTCTTTTTTCTTTTTTTTCTTTCTTTCTCTACGTCAATCCCTTTTTGTCGTATGTATAAGTACTTCTTTTTTCCTTTCTCTTTTCTTTAAAGACAGTTTGCTTCTTTTTTTTTTTTTTTTTTTTTTTTTTTTTTTTTTTTTTTTTTATTTTATAATATAAAGTATTTCCCATTAAATTTTTCTTTTTTCTTCTATTTTTGTTTTCGGTTGATTTAGTTTGTATTATAGTCTGTATATTTCAGTTTGTCAAGTAACGCATGATGATGTCTATTTTTAATTTCCACACGTAATACCAATGAACTTTTCAAATAAATGTCAAAAGACAACATTAAATGTCAAAACAAAATTTGTCAACGTTCGCGTCGTATAATTACGTTAGCTTCTTTACGTGTTTTTCAACAACAAAAAATATTTGACTCCAACTAAAAAATATACGTAATCAAAAAACATAACACATAACTTTGACTAACTATTACGACATTTACTTTAAAATTTTAAATGTCAGGTGAACTACATACGTCATTAATCTATCGATGTACGTACAATTTAGAATTTGAGCTTTGCTTACGGAAAAGTCAACAATTTTTAAATCGACACCACGTGCGAGAGAAGCTTGGAGTAAACAGCTGGAAATATCTTTCGTACGACATCAATGTGTTTTTCTTTCCCACGTGTTGTTTTTTATTTTTTTCCAAAAAAATGTAATTTTTTGGTAAGATACCGTAAGATGTGAGCTTGGCTTGTAAAGAATTTATTTATTTTAAGGTTTAAATTTTAGTACCGATTAAATGTGGTGACAATTTTTGATTTTGAAATGAAATTATTTTTCATTTGGAGTCTATATCGAGATTGTTTGAGTATCCAAGATGCGATAGACTTATATTTTGCATCTGGCAATACTAAAAGTACTCTATCCGTCGCTAAAATTAATTATTGGACAGTTTAACGTTTATTTTCTTTTCGATGTGGTATAAATTAAGTTTTGATTATTTGCTATTTTTGGAAATGATCTAAATAAAATAGAAGCTGGTGATTTTAAATTAGCTTTGAACTTTCGATATTTTTGAATGATTTAGTGATTTATATGAAAAATATTGATTGATATAATGAAAGGCTGATGAATATTTTTATCTTAGGTTGATATGTATTTTTCGGGCACTCAATTATGTTAATTTCAAAATTGTATTGCTATTGCATCTAAAAATACAAAAATAACATTTTCTTTGTAAATTTTTTCAAAGCTAAGTGTCTTTTACTGTTTTTGATAATAAATTTCGTGGTCTTTATCAAATTTAAGAACTTAAAATATTGAATATTACTTGAGAAAAATTTTTTTCATCAGTTCACTATCAATCACATTAAAAAAGTAAAATGAAATAAAAATTGATATTACGAGACATTATTTGTGATAACAAATACTTTAATATGAAAATAAACAAAATCAAAATGAGCAAGAGATATAGACGTCGCAATAATCCATGTGACGTTGGGTCAGTGATTAATAAGTTTATCATAAAGTATTTCGTAAGTTCACGCATGCGTGAGCTTAAAATTTCGTGCAAGAATACACGTAATTTTCGACGCTCTAGATTACACTTTAATATCTTTTAAAATTTAACGTTACACTTAATATTATTTGAATTACATAAAAATTTAATTTAAAAAAAATTTTAACATTAATTTAATATAGAAAAATCTAAAAAAAAAAATACTTTGTCTTACCATGCCTAGCTTTTACTACTTGAATTTTACGATTAATACTATTTTTTTAAACAGATAATTTTATCGGTATAGTAAAAAAAGAAGATATTATTGAGTTAAAATTTTTTTTTTAATTTTTGTAATTTTTAAAGCTTTTTTTTGACACTTTGTGTATTTCAGGCTTAAAATTTCGAAACTCAGAACGATAGAATGCTACAGGAATCGAACCCACAATCTGTAGATTCTGAAGCTTACACTCTAACGCCCAAGCTACCGGAATTTCCAGATCATTTTATCTATCCACTAACCACACTCTTATCCTTAAAAATCATTTTGAAAAAATCATCACACACTTCCAAAATGCCCTCAAAAAAAGGTCAGAACTACGAGGCCATCAAAAAATAAAAAAAAAGGTCCCTCATACCAAAAAAATCACGCGAATAAAGGCATTATATTATATATCGTACTTGCAATTTCAAGCGGGCGTCGTCTATACTTTGGTTCGTCGACCCAACCAGCAAGAATAAAAAAAAATGGGGGTTCAAGGCCTGAGAGAAAGAAAGAGATAGAGTAAGATAGAGAGAGAGAGTAAGTCGGGCGTAGCTTGGTTCTCTTGAACGTTTAAACTATCAGCCGGACGACATGGGCAAAAGACTTCGCAACGCAACGTTCTCTAATCGCTATAAGAGAGAAAGAGAGAGAAGCTGACGTCAGCCGGCGCGTTTTCTCTCTATATAGCAGAGTCAGCCCAAAGAGCAGAGGTGATCCTTTCTAATTCTTGGCTCTCTTATAGCTTCGCTTGGCTTCGAAAGCCTTTGTTATAAGTGAACACACGCGGCTGTCTCTTTCTTTTTCTTTAAGGTTATTTGATCAGCTATAGTTTTCTATATAGAGAGGCTGTGTATTTGTAAGATCCACCGAAATTGAAAGGATTGGTGGCAAATAAGGAGGTGGTATTGTTCTCGCTGTGAATTTTTGGCTATCGATCGATGAATGATAAATAATTTTTTTTTTTTTTTTTTTGAAGTAGCGACTTGTGATTTTTTTTTTTAATATGTTGGGAATTTAACGTTGACATCTAGAAAAATTTGAGGAAGGGAATTTTTGTTATTGATATCTTGAAATCGGTATTATAAGTGTATTTTATTAGTATTATATTTGTAGTTTTTAAAAAGGTATCGATAAATGTTAATTTATACGATTACATGGATTTTATGCAACTTTTAATCTCAATCACATTCTTACAATTTTAATTTGAATGAGAGAGAAAGAGAAGTGGTTCGGTTGGATTGTGGTTTATTGAAATTCTTTAAATTATCAAAGTTTTACATATCTTTCTCTCTAAGATTTTTTCTTTACAACAAAATTATTTAAAAATATTCTTTTTTTCTTTTTTCATTACGATGTTTAAGAGTAAAAACAAATTAAAATCCAATCATGAACGATAGAAACGAAGGTCAAAGTTAATGTATTATATACCTACTACGTTAAACATATATACACATACATACGCAAAAGATTTATTGTGATCAATTACCTAAAATGCAATTTATCAAATATAGAATAAATTTATTTTTGCATTTATGCGCAGTCAATAAAAAATAAAAATAAAAAGTGTATTTTATCCTTCGTTATCTTTCGTCAAATTTATAATATCATCAATTTGGGGAAAATATTCCGTAATTTCATTTAAGCTATCACAGCAAGAAAAAATAAACATTGGCTAAGCTTAAATTTTTTTTTTTTTTATTATGAATGATATATGTATATATATTTTTCGAGAATCTTCCTTTGATCTCTGCCATTACTCATAATTTATATGTTATCGTTCACACTGGGATACGTTTACTTTTTATTTATAGATAATTTTTTGTCAAAAGACGAGCAAACGAGTCTAAATCGTTACGGAAATTAATCTTAAATTTTACAGCATTAAAGTGAATATATTGCTATTCTTAATGAATAAAGAATTTTTGCTGCTGTTTTTCAAAAATTTATATAAACTTTCCTTAAATAAATTAAGACTCACTCTATCACTCAACCCAGTCAATGACACACGAAAAAGACAATAAAATATCCCACCCTCTACACCCCAAAACAAAGTATATCCTTCGTTATCTCAAAAGGTCACACAATTCACACCTAACAAAACAGTCTTTTATTTTTACCGATCAGTCTTAAAACTCTCGCATACAAACAAATCGATGTTCTACCCTATAAGAAATACTCGTCTATTCACAAAAAAAATCTCTATTACAGCTCACGCTACAAAATCATATACGCGTTTAAACTTTATCGCTCTAGTCTCACTCTCATTCACTCGAGAGTTCACTACGTATATAATGTACGTCTAGCGCGAAAATTTTTGTCGTCACTTTTCAAACATATACGACAGCAACAGCAAGCCCTCTTTCCTCTCCCCTTATTTTCAAACCCGATGAAAGTTTAGGCAGGTATTACGCAAGAGTTAGAAATCGGTTGGATAATCGATATATCGTAAGTTTCTCTCTTTCTTACTCCCTCCTGTTAACGCTTATCTTTATTGATTTACGGCGTAAGCTAAGGCAATACGATAATCGCGAGCTCTGATATTCGATTCGGTAAAATTTTTATATATCTATAAAAGCTCGAATTAAGAAAAAAATAATGAATACGTTGGATTAAACTATAAATTAGTAAATATTTGATTCTTTTTTTTTTTTATATAATTGCGATTTTGGTGCTAATATTATATGTTTGGTGTTATAATATGTTTCGCGATATCGTATATATACCAATCGATTAAAATACACAAATAAAAAAAAATCTCAATTTGTTTTATATCGCATTAAATTTCTCATAGAAATAAATCCTATAACTACAAAATGTAAACTTCGAAACATTTGAAGCGTGGTATAAAATATACCGAGTCAACTGAACTTGAACTACTGATTCGATTGAGCGCGCTTATACATACGTGGATAATAGAAAAAGAAAAAAAAAATTGCCTTAAGGGGTGGGGGGGAGGAGGGAACAAAAAGGATGGTTGAGTATTTGTCTCTTGGCGATCTATAGTAACTGAATTCGATAAATAATAATCAGTTCTCTCTCTCTCTCTCGCTCGCTCGCTCTCAGCGTATCCAGTAAGCGGAATGATTAACAGTCACATATAGGACGAAAAGGATAAAGGTGCGCGCTTTGAACGTATGTATATATAAGCTATATAGTGCGATAATTATAAGATTCAAATTACGAATTGTTCGTTATACACATACACACTTACTGATATAGGACCTCGATTTTTTCAGTTCAAGGCATTTTTTGTTAGTGTTAGTGTTGTATGGTATAAGTAGTAAGAGAGAGAGAGAGAGAGAGAGAGAGAGAGAGAGAGAGAGAGAGAGATCGCGTGCCGACAGATAGTAAATTACGATAATGCAAATTACATAAAATTAAGAAAACGGGAGAGATAGATATAAGCGAGCTATCGTATCTTTTCGTTATCTACGTCGAAGGATTAATTTTTTTTCTTCTTCTCTCTTTCTCTCTCTCTCTCGCTCTTTATTCTTCTTGTTTCTTCTTATAATTTCTAAGCCTATACGAGGTGTCGTATATACATGTATGTGTGTTAGGTGTTCCTATGTATTTGTGATTATTCGTAACGCTTTGTGATTTATTGATTTGCAAAAATGGGAAAACAACGTGTATGTATTATATGTTTGTAGGTATATACGGTGGGATATAAGACGATGTGTATGTATATATGTGAGACATAATTAAAACTCGATGATAATAATGTTAGATAGCTATGATAAATTATTATTCTTATTTTTTAAAAAAATTAATCAGTTGTAGTAGTAGTATTATTATTAGGTGATTCGTTATCTTTTTTGTTACTATGTATGATTATTTAATAATTGGTTTTTTTATTTTTAAATATTTTTTAATTTTTTTTTGTAATTATAGAATTATTATTGTTAAAAAATCAAAGTATATCATTTGTAATTCAAAAGCAAGAATTTCTCATCGAACAAAAGTATAATTTAATTCGTTGAGAGCAGAGTATTATATGCGAATATATGATTTAACAAGTACAATTTTATCATTAAGTTACGTAAATATCATTAATTATACAATTTAACTTTGATATATATTAAATATAAATAAGCTCGAAAATTTGATTAACATATAATTATTTTTTTAGTATATTAAGTATATCTAAGAACAAACTTTGAAAGATTAATAATTAAACTGTATAATATCTCGTCGATAATAAATTAAAAAAAAAATTGATATGCAACAATTTTAATTACTTTAATCAAATATTAATTAAAAACGATTTATAAAAATTATAAGTCGTGAATAATTATATTAAAATTTGTTTTTACAATAAGGTAGTACTACTGCATTTAGAACATTAATTTTTATCTCATGAAATAAAAAAAAAAGAAGAAAAAAAACGTAAAATGTATACGGGAAAAATTAATAACATGCGAGTATTTCAAACGTAAAGTAGAAATACAACTTGTATAAAACGGTATTTTCTTTTGATTCGATGATTTATGGTTACATTTACGATTCATCATTTTTTATTTATTTCTTCTCTATTTTTTTTTTTATTATTCTGCAATTATGAAAAATGTAGTGATGAAAACTCTATGCCGTATCAATTTACATAACTCGAGTATAACGTTTAAGAAGATTATTGAATTGTACAAACAAAGTAATTAAATTTTTCTTTGTTTCAAATTAACTGCCTTAATGTTAAAGTAGTAATAAAAAAAAAAATCTTTTTACAATAAGTGTCGATAACTGCAGATTAATATGATAATAGCAAAATTATCGGAATCCGTTAGCTACATAAAAAAAAAAAAAAGAAGAAAATATCAAATAACCAAACATTAAATCAATTCACTACATTTCACATAAATGTCTTGACTAAATTTATATCTATTTCTATTAAAAATTTTAATATAATCTTACTTTGCTCGCAGAGGTGCCTGCTCCAGGTCACGTACACAATAAAAAAAAAACCACAAAAAATCAAAATCCTAAAACTCTTCTTCAATCAATTAATAAAAAAAAAAGAAGAAAACTGTCAAAAATATCACACTTCACAAAATATCAAATAAATCTCCACCCGCACTTTCTCTTTTATATCTCAATTAAAAAAAAATTCACAATAAAGTTCAAAAAGATGAAACGATCAACAACAGAAAGAAAAAAGGTATCATCACCCTTTTTTTTTTATCAAAAAATCGTCATCCTTTACTCTCACGATCTATATTCTCAAAGAAATCGTAAAAAAATAAAATCAACGAACTAAAGCAGCAGCAGCCACGTGGCCCTAATGCCATGACACGCTACTTAGCATGCGTTAACGTATCTATGTATATATATGCGTATATATAAACACAACTTGTCTTCAACACACTCAGAGTCTTAAACACGATCTTTCTCTCTCACGTGTTTTTCTCTTCCCTCGCGAATACCCGTATGTATATATATATATAAAACTCGAAGCGTCAGTTCGGTTCGCTTCTCCAACACGTTCTGAGCTCGAAAAAGCTCGTGCGAGTATTACCGAGCTCATCCTCCACCATCTACCACTTCTACCACCACCACCGCCACTATCTCTTTTTCTTACTCTGTCCCACCATACCGTCGCCTTTCGCTCGCGCGCGAGGGGAGAGCTTATACGAGTCGCGCGCGCGCGACGCTCGCTTTAGTGCTGCGTTATCCTCCGGATCGCGCGCATGTATAATGAGAAAGAAGGAAAGATTTTTCTTTGCTTTATTGATGTTTGTTTTTGGCGATTTATAATAATACTCTTTTATGTTGAATGAGTGGGAGGATTGATAAGAGGAGATAGATGTATGCTTTTAGATTTTTAGGAAGGTTTAAATTTTGATTTATGAAAGAGATGCGTTAATTTTTTACTAATCGTATGTTTATTTTTTAATTTTTTTACGATTTTTTTAAGGATTTTATGGTACAATGATTGTGTATATATGACAGATTTTCCGTTAGGTTTATTAACACTACGTATCGGTGATTCATAAAACGTATCTTTATAAATTTTTACAAATTTTATTTTTTTTTTCAATTTCTTATTTTTACAAAATTATTTCTTAAAAGACATTACAAAATTATATATTTTTTTATTAACCGATTTAATAACAATTTTTAAAATTCTGCATTTACAATTCAATAGAAAAATCAGATATATAAAGAATCACTAAACGAAAAACTTTCAAATACTAAAACATCATTTTCTCAGTTACAATATTTCACAAAAAAATCACTTACTTTACATCAGAGAACGCAACAACACGAGGATGTTCACATCTCGCGGTGTTCTTTAAGAGTGAATCACCTACCGTTCAATTAAAATGAGAAAGAAAATATCTCGTAAAATCCTCACCGGTATATTATCCTTTAGAATCAGTTAAAAAAAGTCTTTATATACCATACACGCGGGATCCTCACCTTCTTTTCGCGCTTCAACAATTTTTTTTTTTTTTTCGACATCCAGCCAATAAAGGAAGCAAGAGTTTATATATATAACGTTTTTCATGACTCACACATATATCGAGAGTAGTAACGTGAATTTTCGTTGTCCCTTTGTCTTTCTCTCGTTTACTTTTCTGGATAAATTTACCTCGCTACCTTCTGTAATCGTTCATTTTTCACAGTTATCGGTTCCCACGACTTGTACGTTGACTTTTTTTTTTTTTTTTTTGCTCAACCAACCTATACCGTCGATTTATGAGGAAGGATTAAATTTCGGTTGTTTTGGTGTATGACGAAAATTTTTGTGTGTAAGAATTTTTATACGGCTTGATATGTTGTTGATTGTTAATAATTATTATTATACTTTTTTTTAAGGACTGTGGGGCTATTGTAGTAAAAAATATGTAATGACTAAAGACAATTTTTTTTCACGTGTTAGTCAGTTCAATCAATAAAAAAAAAAGCTTACTGCAATGCGATACCAATTTTTTATTGCTTTTAAATATAGCCTTTTTGACATATTAAACATATTTCGGCATACGAGATCACTTGCAATGATTTAGCAGACAGGCGCTAGGAATCGAACTCACAACCTATAAATTCTGAAACCAACACTCCGTCAACCAAGCCATTCTAATTTTCCATTAACAAAATTTAACTGAACTTAATGTCTAACAATAATCTTATACGAAATTATTAAAATTTTCAAGCTACTTCTTAACTTCATAAAAGTAAAGGCGGAGCAATTCGTTCATTGGTAGCGATGAAATTCGATAACTAAATTAATCGTATATGAATCAATTATGGCTGCTATCAGCGACATTTTTTCTTCCAATCTATCATTCACACGTACTAGACCAAAAATTATCGATGACATTTGCTATAATCCAATCTTTTTACACACAGAATGAATTTACGAGCATTTGTAAATTTTACAATTGTCTTAGACTCTTGTACAAAACATATTGTTCATTACAATAATAATAAGAAGCCTCGGTTTAATTTTTAATAAATGCCTTTATCTATTAGAAAACAATTACGAACAGTTACTATTTCAACTAACTTGACGTGTTAAAATACCTTGTATATTATATATATCTGTATAATATAAAAATATAAAAGAGAGAAGAAAGAGATGAATAGTAATTTTTTCTTTGAATTTTCTTAGTTTTAACGTGACTCTTTTTAAAGACAGTAAAGAATAAAGCCTCATGAATATTTATCGCTATCGACGATATTTATAGGTCTCTAATCTACAATGATCATTATAATTAACTGACGTCGATAAAAAAAAAATATAATATAATAATAATTCACGTATCAAATAAAACAAAAAGAAAAATAAAAAGAAAAAAAAATTATTAGATCGTTTGGTTTTTAATCTGATGAAACACCTAACAGTTCCAAAAAACACAAGTGTTCTGTTATATACGTACGTCATACAAAATATTACCCGTTGCTTTTTCAAAATTATGTATTCTCTGGTATTATTGTGTATCATCGTCAATAATTTGTGCACATCTCGTGTGTCTGTCTATATTCACGAAAAAAAAAAAGAAAAAGGTATTAAAAAGTCTAAGTCTATTCAGATTTTAAAATTACAACGGGGGATAATAGGTGAGCTCAAGCTCAATTAGTAGATTGGCATTAAAAGCACTACAGGTAAAACCGTATTTGCTGATGTGGTAACGTTTGTATATATATTCAGACTCACCGAGTATTAACTACCTTTCACGTAGTTGTTCTCGTGATTTTCTACAAGTCGATTTTTAAACGTCGCATCGAGACGTGAACGTAAAAAAAAAAGAAAAATTAGACAGCCAATGGTAAGGTAACATCCATACATAACGTAATTTTATCAGGAATATCGTATACATTTAACTGAACAATCGCTAGATTTTCAATTGCGATGGTATGATGACAACGACGACGATCTCATAGACTGTTGATTTTATATCGTTGACCCTATAAACTCACGGGCGTAGACAGGGAGTATATAAAAATCCCGGATTCTAAGCGAACTTTGGATTCCTTGGGTTATTTGCTTTTAGTTTTCCTTCTCTCTTTGAGTTTACTTACGGCTTTTATATTAGTATAATATAAGTGGTTATACACCGCGACCGCGGAATATCTTTCTATCCACCCAGTCAAGTGATAATTTGAGAAAAGTTTAAGAATGCAACTTTCTATATGTTTTTCTTTTGTTTTTGAGAGATTTATAATGTACGATTACTCTTGGCTTCCGCAATTTTCATAAAATTTTATTCTTTCTGCAATTTAAGTTTTATTTGACTAATCAAATTTTGGTTTATATTTTTTGTGGCTTTTTGATTGTATTATGGTTTTATTTAAATTAAAATTCGTCAGATTTTTTTATTAAATTATTTTGATATGTATAATATAAAATAAGAATTCAATAATAAAATTTTGTCAGAATTTATAGTTTAAAAATTTTAAAATTCAGTAAGATATGTAGACATTTCATTGAGTACTCACGTAATTGTTGTTATGTATATTACGTAAAATCGATCTTATGTGTATGAGTGCAGAGCCATGAAAAACTGTTATTTCTGCAAAAATCTTCTTTAACAGATGAAATCTTCTTTAAGTTCGAAAATACTTGCCGATTAAATGGCAAGTAAGAGGAGTGAGTAGTTATTTTTGCTCTTAAAATTATACCTCTTGCAAGCCTAGGAAGCCTAAACTATTAGCTGTAATTGCTAAGATGCCACAGAAATGCAATCTTGAAAGATGATACTTATAAAGGCGACTGTCAAGTAAAAAAAAAAACTTAAAAAAATATAAATTTAAATTAAAAATAAATTTATAAAAAGCATTCGTTATTCGATTAAAAAAATGAATGGATTAAGTCCTAATTGTTTGAATGATAAAGAATACTAAATTATAATAAAAATTAACGCATGATTATATATGCTTTTTATTATTCGGAATTGAGTGCTATTTTTAACAACTGACCAGCTGATAAGATATTTTCGTCACTGATAAATTAAGAATAATCATAGACGAGTAAGATTTTTATATATTTTTATCCGAAATAATAGCTTATCGTAATAGTTAATCAATATCTTACGTCAAATTATCAACTTTATCAGATTTTGATAATATTAATTAATTGCTTGGAACTATTTATAAAATTAATACTATAACATTTGATTTTATTAGAAAAAGATTATCATTAAAGATTAATTGTAGTTATATCATCCGCTTATCTTAAAAACTATTAATACAAATTGGTCGAAAGATTTTGTAACGGAAGTACGATTTAACAAAATATAAAAAAAAAATAAATATAATTTTGTTTCCATTCATCACCTTTAAACAAGAAAAAAGTAAATTTCAATGTTATGACGTATATAAACCGTTTAGTATAAGCGACCCAGATTTAAATGTTTTCTCTCCACATAATAACCACGCATACAATTTAAAATAAACGAAAAAAATTTTAATATTAAAAAATATTATTTTTTAAACTTTTTTTTTTCCAAATGGAAATGGAGGTCAATTTTTGTCGAACACTAAATTGGTAACTCTAACTATTTCTTCTCCTCCTTCTGCTGCTAATACTACTACTACATCAGTTATCGCGTCGTCGACCTTTGCTCGTTGTATGTACAGCCGTTGAAAGCTATAGCGTCAGTGGCGTTATATGACACGCTTGTTTGATATTGACCATCGAAACTTTAACTTACGCATCGAAGTCACATGGTACCACGTAAGCCCTTATGTTTGCAGCATAATAACAGTTTAGTTCAATGCTAGCCGATGTACCAAACTCATGTGTTATCGATAAATTATTATTTCTATTTTTGTGGATTTTTTTGAAATTCAAGATGATGTGGATTTATGCTTTTGTTTTGCTAGTTGTGACATGCGCATGTAGACAGATTGTTATTATTGAAACTTTTTTGTGAATGTTTCATTTGTCTGTAATTTAAGGGAATAGGAAATAGAGAAAAATAAGCGTCTGTAAGTAAACACGTTTAGGACGCTTTACTTGTCAAAGAGAATATACACCTATATCAATCGTTTTAAGGTTACATTACCAAATACATTGAAGGGTCACAACAAGTTAGAATACTATCTTTATGTATTTCAAATTTCTCCAGTAAATTTGAAATAAACAGTTTACTGCTAAAATTATATTAAAGTTAATAAATAACAATAAAAAAAGTCTAATAAATAATATAAAATTATGGAATTCATGCCTACGTTTTTTAGTTTCTTTGAACTAAAAATATTCCAGGTAAAAATTTATTATTTATTTTATAAGTGCATTGAATGATAAATATTGTAATATTTTTATTTAAATTGTTGATTTTTAATTTACAGTGGTTCAAAGTACAACAACAAATTGAAGATACAACAAACAACAACAATTTCGAAGTACAACAACAAATTGAAGATACAAAAAACAACAACAACAACACCGCAAGTAATAGCACACAACTTTCATACGTCGAAAAAAATTGTTATATTTTCTCAAATACAAAGAAATGGGTAAAAATTTATTTTTCACTTTATACATAACCTTTTTTTATAATAACATTTTATCTTTTTAATAGTTATATGAAATGATTAATTTTGTATTTTATTTAAATTATAGTTGCCTAGAGAACTGAAAAAATACGTTTTAAACAACACCAAAAATATTCACAAAGTGCTTAAAAAAGTTTCTCCAACGGCAACTGATTGCAAGGGTAATACATTATTGCACTACGTATCAGAAATTGACAGTGACGAAATTGTGAAATATTTGGGCGAAGCATGTTTTTATATAAACGCTAAGAATATAAAAGGAAAAACAGCGTTAATTAAGGCAATTATAAAGAACAACGAAAAAACTGTCAAAGCACTTATAACTCTCGGTGCAAATTTACATCATAAATATTATCGACAGCATCGTGGTCCATTACTTATCGCAGTTGAAGAAGGACACATTAACTTGATAAATATATTACTGGAGGCTGGTTGCGACGTAAACGCCAAAGAAGAATATCAGATAACCACACCACTCATGAGTGCTGTACGAAATAAAAATCTCGAAGCGGCAAAAATATTATTGGATGCCGGTGCTAATTATGATAACGCGTATTATTACAGAGGCAAAGGGCCATTGGAATTAGCTTGCCAAAAAAAGCATCTCAAAATTGTTGAATTACTTCTGGATGTAGGATGTAACGTATTGGCAAGGGATCCCTATGGATATACGCCATTGCATTGGACACTGTTTTCGTGTAAGTTAATATATGATTCATTTATTTTCGTTCTTTATAACTTAGTGTGATAGAGGCACCGTGAACTTTTGATTTTTTTTTTTTTTTAATTATAAAAGACGCGCATAAAGCTCGATTTTACATAAGCATTTGTTGTTGAAAATGCGTAAAATTGATTTTTAGACACGGAATATCAAAAAGATCTTATATCCTTTATAGTATATATTCACATCAGCTACCTCTTTCTTATTTTGTACTTAAAACTTTACTTATTCAAATATTTTTATTTTGATTGTATTAATATAGTATATTACGTACCTAGGGAACAAGAATTAAGAAGGCCTAGATCACCAGGATATTACCGCCGGAGGCGAAGCCGAGGGCCGAAAACCTGGTGATCTGAGCCTTCTTAACTTGTTCCCGTGGTGCGTATACTAGATTTTTCATCATCTTCCACAATCAGGAAGTGATCGGTTGAAATTCGCACAGCTGATCGGGAGTGATGACAAAAATTATTATTTTTTAATTTTTAATAGCATCATCGCAAAAGGGGGACGAAATAGTGGACATAATGAAAGTATTGATCCAAGCTGGTGCTGATGTCAATGCGCAGAATAATATTGGTCGAACTCCATTACATGCAGCTATCGATTATGGTGAAAAGGTAGTTGATCTACTATTAAAATCTGGTGCTCAGCCTGATGTAATGGATAACAGAGGATATACACCATTGCAACAAGTTGCTAGACAAGGGAACAAATACATTTTATCGGCTGAGCTACTTATCAAAGCTGGAGCTAATATTAACAAGATTCATTACACAGGTGAAACTTGTCTTCATTTCGCCGCTAGATGGAAGTCGATCAAAATGCTTAATTTATTTTTAAAGAATGGAGCACAGCTCGAATTACCCAATCATTATGATCAGGACGCTCTTGATTATGCCGTGTTTCATTGGAATTATGGAATTAGATCTTTCTGCGGATCACCGTACTCTTATGAACCAAAAGATTATGAAACAGTTATTAACGATCGTAAAGGAAACAAAGAGGTAAGCCTTTTTACAGATGTCAATACGAAACTCACTTTAAATTAATGAAGTAAAAATTTTATGTTTTGTAAAATGAAGAAAAAACAAAATTAAAAAAACATAACATTTAAGATACAATAATTAAGTAATATTTGTTAATTTTAGATTGAAGATCAAATAAGGTGTATCGAACTGTTATGTAAACATCGCACCAAAATGGATTGCGTTATGTCAGATGGCTACTTCAAGTTTTACAACCATTCAAAAGTCATACGTGTGCTTCTTCGCAAAGGTATGATTGTCGACTTTAAAAATCCATATGTACGTGAAGTTTTAGAAAGATCAAGTTTCAAATCAAAATTATCACTCACACTGATTAGACATGCAGCAGTATGTAACAATTATAAAAACGGCAGAGGTATAATTAATTTTGATTTGGAAATTTTTTATGAAAAACAGAAAGAATATTATGCAGATTGTTTAGATGAATTAAAAAATTTGAATGTTTTTTGGGTTTATGAAACTATGCCTTTGTTTAATTTGATCGAGGGTAAGGTAAGCTCTCGCTATATATTAAACGAAGATTTAATGCAGGCATTTAAAACGGGCAAGATTTCAAACTCCTTTCCCATTTTTAACGATGAATTGACTGAACGATTTGAAACAGAATTTAAAAAATATGAGTTAATATCAAAAGCAACAGCAGGATTGCAAAGTCTTATAAAATTGGATGAAAATGCATTTGATCTTATTTATTGTAACATTATGAGATATTTGAATACTGACGATCAACGTACACTTGCATCCTTAATACATGTGAAAACTTCTTAATTTTTTGATAAGACACAATTTAAAAAATTATTTTCAGCGCTAATTAATTTCATAAATATTCTGTATTATAAAAATATTTTTTAAAATATGTATAATGTAAATCCTTTAGTTGATAAAATCTGGCAAAAGTAAATAATAAAATTATATCATTTCAAATTTTTAACCATTTTTTTCACTGCCCAAGCGAAGAAAAGTCCACGCACCGCATGAGATATTTTCACATCAAAAAGAAACCCCAGCAATAAAGTAAATAATAAAAAGCAATAAAGTTAAATAAACTTCTCATTAACTTTTCAACAATTATCGCTACCACCGTAACATCATTATGTATCGACCATAAAACTTACACTTTAAAATCCAACGCAATTATTAAAATACCCCAATCTTTTTTTCACAATCCAAACAACAACAACAACAACAACAGTAGCAATACACAACGCTCTCTCAAAACAATCAAATTCCCTTGACCATATCGGCACTAATTAATCGAGCAAATAACAAAAAAAAAAAGAAAAATCTCTTTCTCCACCTTTTAGTATTATTCCACTTTAAAAATATGACTCTCCAAATGCGGAAAGCATTTTATAAGTCCGCAAGTTTCACCATATCAGGCTTTACGCGCGCGAACATTCAAATTTTCCACCGTATAATACGATGCTTTCGCGATAAGAGACCACAGCAGTACAATATACCTACAACATACAAGTATACCAGTCGACGTGTATGTATGTATGTGTGTAGGTATGTTTTTATCGGCGCCGAAACTTTTCGCAATCGGCCTCGAAAAACCATTCTCGCTCTTTTATTTTTTCCCTTATTTTATTTTCTTTCTTTCTTTCTTTCTTTCTTTCTTTCTCTCTCATTGTGTATGTATACATACACACATACACACACACACACACACACACACACACACACACACATATATAGTTGCACAAGAAAAGCAACGCGCCAGCTACCACCGCGGCGAATCATTAATCTAATTGCGCGCAGCGCGCGAGGAAAGAGAGAGAGAATGTGAAAGGGTCGTGTGTGTATATAAGTGTGCGGACACGCGGTAAAACTCGAAGGGCCAATGGCGAGTTTGTATACTCCCTCTCCTTCGTCTTTTCTTTAGAGCCGATCGGACGTAACAATTCGATTAGCGCGAAGTGATAAGAAGTCGAAGTCGGCGTCTGTCTATCTTTCTTACTCTTACTCTTACTCTTACTCTCGCTTGTTCGCGTATGGTTAACGCTAGGCGTGGCAAGGTAAGCACCCCATGAGATATACATACGCACACACGTACTTACTCCTTAGCCTTTTGAGGTATATTGGTGTTCTTGTTCTTTTAATTCTTCGAGGTATTATATAGGTACAAGTTGATTTTACTGCTTTAGCTGCTGACATACACACATACAGAGAGACACGCGCTTTAAATATACAAGCACACATTATTTTCACGCGATTTAACTAGTAACACTAGCACTCTGCGGTGGTCCTTTAATTCCTTGTTGTAATAGTCTTTAGTGGTTTAGCTACGACGTAATTGATATAGGATTGATTACCAAAACCGACTGATAATCTTGTGATTATTTTCTTCAGATTTCTTTGAGAAAGCATTCCGCTAATGTGGTTAGCAGCTTTTTTTTAAAACTCTATAATGATATTTAGTGTAACGAGATAAATATTTTTATAATGTAAAAAATTTGAGAACTACTTAATGTTGTTAAACCAAATATTTTTTATTTTAATGAAATTAAAAGTATTAGAATTATATTAAGTACATTTAGATACAACAACTTTTTTTTTTATTCCAAACGTATAACATCACAAAAATGCTAATATTTAATGAGTAATTGAAGTCGTTACATCGAATAGATTTAATTATCGATTGCATACATAATTGAGTGATTGATATCACTAATGCAATGCTTATAAATATCTATTTATGTATAAATTCTGTCTAGCCTACGTTAACTTGTTCTTTTTTCTTGCATTACTATTCTAAAATTATTTGAATGAAAAGATGCATTCAACAAAGTATATTTTAAAATATTGACAAATGATTTAAAAATTAACATAATTTTAATTAAATCAAAGTCGATTATTATACATTAACAGTCTCCTCTTAATTTTTATGATTTTAGCGGATTATAAAATCTATGATTATACTTATCAAAAATCATATGCCAATCACAACCAAACAACAAACTCAACAATATTCAGACAGAAACAAGAGCACAACATCATACAAGTCCTTGGAAAAACTCAAAGTATATCAAAGTAAGTACATATTATATTCCATTACAATCAAATTAGACCTGAATACTTTCACATTATAACCAACAACATTACATGTATATTTATATCTGTCGGCCTTCACACATACACGCAAATAATCACCGAGTAAAAATATTTTTCAATAGCCGTATAATATCCAAATATAAAAATAAATACACACAGTTGCTTGCGTGTGTGATAAAACTATGTGGTATTAGTATTATAGCACCTCCTCCTTCCCTCATTTATTTTCTCAAACAGCGCATACACTCATACACATAGAACTAATTTTATCAGTAAAATCTGTTAATACAACCAAGCTCCTGCTTATATATATATAGCACAAATCAGATGGCGCAGAATTAAACTCGCTAATATATAAATATACCGGAAAATTTTCTTACAACATTATACATTAACATGTTACCGCTGTTTTTTATATTCTTTTTATACCATAACTTAAGATCATTCGTCACTTACAATGGTCTCAAATCTGTCTATATAAAATTCAACCTACATAATCCCAGAATAAAAAAAATGTAAGAATAATCGCGGGGAAAAACCAACGATGAACAACGAGCTCATTACATTTTGTACATATATGTATATTTACAAAGATCGCATAATCTTTGTTAAACCATACGATTAGAATAAATCAGGAAAAAGAGAAGAGAATGAAGCGTCAATTCACGCGCGACGAATCGCAAGGACGAGATGAATAAAACGCCTTTTAATATACCACCACCATCACCACTGTCCACTACTAGTCGCTTATAGCTATAAGTATATTTGCAGCTGCTGCTGTAGCTTATCGCGATTTATATCGGCATGACGAATATATCGTTATACCTCCATATAGCAGCAACACAGCGCAAGCTTTCTTAGATTTCGAGCAAGCTCATTTGAATATATGTGCCGAGATCTTAACGTTGCGCGTCGTTGATTCGTTTCTTATAGTTGGTTGCTTATGTGTGTGTGTGTGTGTTTTCTATGATGTTGAATGTATGTGGTTTATCTTATGTTACTAGTGGTTACTTGATAGAATTTGTGATGCATATGTATATATGAGGGTGGATTTTTGTAATAATCTCATGTATAGATTAATTTAATTTTTATGGTATTTGAAAATGTGATGTGGGAGAGATGTTGATGAGATTTGATAATTAGAGAAAGATTTAATTTACGGGGAAATGAAATATCGTTTTGATATCGTATGAAAAACTCGTTAATTATGTCTGTCATTTTAATTTGGTTGATAGTTTATAGAAGAAAAATTTGTTAACCGTAAGGTTTTAAGTGATTTTAGTTGAAAATATCTACCGGTAAATTAATGTTATTTAAATGATTCTCATTTATGTTATTGCAATTATCATAAATTGAGATGTTTTATTGCAATGTAACGATTTCAAATTTTAGCTTATTACTGACAATAATTATTGATCGAATTCTTTTAAATAATTTAGATTTTTTATATTAAAAATAATGAAATTTGAAAAAAATACTATTAAAAATCTATCGTGACATCATCTTACAGTTTTTGAGCACTTCTCAAATTTAAAAAAAAAGAAATCATTAATCGTGTTCTATTATGACTCTAAGACGTTCTATTAATAAATTTACAAATACATACAAAGCATCATCAAAACATCAACATCACTAAAATACAAATCCAGCATCATCATCATCATCATCATCATCATCATCGGACTTTCACCTCTCTTTTTCTCATTTTTGTCTTATGTTTGTGTCCCCAGATAAAATGATGGGTGTGTATACCGTTTCTCCGAATAATTTTCTCCTTTCTTCTACCTCTTGCAAAAGCAAAAATTATTGATTTATAAATCAGCTCTCTTTCTCTGACTCATTTAAAACATCGCATAAATACGTAGGATTAAAAATTTTATTTTTATATTCTTATAAAATTGATATACTTTTATACTCTCGCGATTATTAAATATTTGTAATTTCATTTATAATTAATTTATTGGTAAACATTAAATCTACCAAACGTATATCTACACTTTTTGTTTGTTTGATCTTAATAAATAAAAAAAAATATTAAAATCTTTATAATCAATATCATCTAAAAAATGATTAGTAATCGCAAGCGATAGAGAAAGAAAGAGCGAAAAGAAGAGAGAGAGAGAAAAATGTTGAAATTAATGACGTACATAAGGCAGAATAGATGACTAGTCAGACTAATACAAATTTGTACACATTCATGAATATTTCGATTATATTATTATTAAAAGAAACACACTCCGCCTGCAGCAGCAGCATTAAAAGAACTACTTTTCACTTGCAAGGCCGTATATACATATACTTAGAGCTAACATTTAATGTGAGTCAGATAACATAAAATAAGAATAGTACATTGTATTTTAACCGACAGCTTAGTTAACAAAACAAAGTTTTCATTTATATATATAATTCATGTTATACTTTTATAATATCGTTACAATTGTTAAGTACTTTGTACGTTTGAAACGTATTTATACTTATATACGCAAGATATTCGAATAAAATTCGATTCGCTCTCCCATAACACTTTAATTCTAAGATCTTTGTAAGTCCCTTTTCTAACACTTATACATACATACAAACGTTATATACCTATACATTTAATTCATTATCACCCATTAGAACATTTTACCTTAGTAAAACCATTTATATTCATATATATATCCCCACCCACCCTCCACAAAATAAATATTCACCATTTAAAATATTAAACTATATACCATACCTACTCCCCCCTTCCTTTATTTTTATTTAATCCATTTATACAATCGTAACATATTTACAATTGCCCGTTAATTCCATTCTCTGAACTTACAAACTCGCAATCCAAACTTACCATACACACGTATATCCTTATTTATAATTCCCCAAGACCTAAAACCTAAGCCAATCAATTTATCGAAAACGATCACTCGCAATTGCAATTATTCAAGCCCTCCCCAACATATACAGCACACATACATACACACACACACGTACGCGTTAACCAAATAAGAAAAGAAAAATAAAAATGAGAAAATTTTCTTTTACGCTCAGACAATACACCTCTATATACCAACGGTAACAAGTCCGACGGATTAAAATTACAAGGCGAGCCTGCGCACTTGCACAATTAGCTTGGGCCATGGCTAACAGCGCAACAGGAGTTTGTGCCATTCGTGTAAGCTAGCCTCTATGTAGGGTTGTATGTATACGTATATATTATAGGAGCTACTACTGGCTATATGTGCATATATATATGCAAGCTGAGCAAGACAAATCTCTCTCTGTGCTCTTGTTATATAGTAACGCAACACCAGTAAATGAGAGTAACTATAAAGGGTTGGGAAAAAATGTATAGTTTTGGTCTTATTACGATTTGGTGTTTTAGCTACTGTGGCCCTTTGTTTGAAAGTTAAGGATTGTATTTTTATTGGCTTTGATAAAAATTTTTATTTTTATTTAATGTATGTGATGATGATGATGATGATGATGATGATGATGATGTGGGATTATTGTATACTGTAGGTCCAAAGAGAGGTTCGTGAAAGTATGGAATCTTTTGTTATTTGAATAC
>JAPYZE010001628.1:0-21005 GCA_030522805.1 Leptomastidea abnormis | reverse complement strand
AAAAAAAAAAATAGTAAAAAAGAAAAAAAAACATTTTAACGTACACTCGGTATATTAAAACGCGAGAAAAAAGCAGATAAAAAGCTTTCGTTGTATATAAATTTTCACGAGAGACGTATGCGCTTGACAATAATAACCAGGAGACACACAATGTATATATAATATAAGCTCAGTTATATTTACGAATCTGCAATAGCGTTGTTGCGAACGAACACGTTGAGCTCGGTTTTTTCACGGATATTTATTGCTTATTACAGCTACTGGGCTCGAATGAGAGTCCCCACCTGCTAGTCGCGCGATAAGGTCGCGTTATTAATGACTTTAAAGCTTGAGCATAAAGATATTTTTGGGCTTCTGGTGTATGGAACTATAACCTTTTTTTTGTTATTTTTTTTTTCGTCTATATGATGCTACTATGTTCGTTTTAGCTTTTGGATATATATGCACTGTTTCGATTCTTTCTCGTTTCGTACTTTTTTGGAAAGAAAATTTACGAGTGACGTGGTATTTATTGCTTCTCGGTTGACTCGCGGATATTAGGGGTTGAAATTTGAAAATGCAATAGTGTGGCTATTTTTTTTTTTTAGTGATTGATGGTGTGCGATACATCAAGTTGGCTTGACTTGCTGTTTTATTTATGAATTTTTCATATTGTCAGATAAAAAATATTGAAGGATTTTAATTAAATGAAAAATCATACTCTAATAAAAAAAGCTAATAGTCAAAATAAAGAGATAGCAACTCAAAAATTTTATCAAATTTTCAATGTGTACCTATACGCATCTGCATGGCTTTCCAAAGTTTTAATTTCTTTGTACGTACATGCGTCGATATGAAAAAAAAAAGAAACTTATATTCGTGCTATAATTACGTCTCGGGAGGTCGCGTTCGTATCGCGAATAATCGCGTCCGAGTCCAGTAGAGCACCAGTAGCCAGAGGGGGTTGGTTATAAGATAAAAAGAGAGAAAGAGTGAAAAACTCGTCTCTTTTCATCCAGCCAGTCTTTCGATGCTGACGAACGGCGGGTAGATATACTCGTCGCGTGACTGTGGTATTATGTATTCGAAGGACTGGTGGTGGCCGGTAATGCCGCATAATAAGCGTTTAGAGAAGAAGAGTACGACGAAGACGAAGATGACGACGAAAAGACGCGCTTGTCTCCGCCCTTCCATCCTCTTTCGCGTCCTTTTTCATATGTATATATATACTACCGGCTCTGTGCATATATACCTCCTTCTTCTCTCCTCTGTGTTCTCTTTCATTTTCGATTCTCTCTTTTCCTCAGCATCTTCGAGTCATCTTCATCGCTTGCATTATCCAAAACTGCTCTTTCTCTCTTTTTTCTCTTCATCCACTTCTTCAACGTTCTCTCTCTTGCGCCTAGTTTCAGCACCACCGTTTTTTTTTCATCTTTCTTTCTCCTTCTCTTCTCTTCTTCTCTGGTTTGGTACATAAGAAACTCGGTTGCTAAGTGTACCTGTTTAAACGACCTGATACACATCTGCACACTGCAATCGTCCAGTGTATGTATGTATTTATGTATGTATATATATGCTCTTTTCGTTCGTTCGTTCGCTTTGCTCCGATTTCTTTGTGGTGTGAGCAAACACGCATGCACGCAAATGCGCTTTTTGGTTCTTCGCTGCTGGACTTGGATGGTTGATATATACTTGGTTGAAACTGAAAAATAATATTTTTTTTTTGTATCGAGTTATTCTTTGGTAGAATAAATTTTTTTTTAAATTTTATTTTGTTTTTGCAATTTGAATTTAAATTAATTTTTTTTAATTGTATTGTGATTAAGGTATCAAATGATATAGTCTTATTCTTTCTTTTTTTTATTTCAACAAAAGAAAATATTTGTTTAATTAAATATCTTCTTTTTTAAAAATCCCACTGCATTTATCTGTCATAAGAAAAATAAACAAAATTCTATTACATTTTTTATCTCCACTTCTCGGACAGAGAGTCCTCCCCTTCATATTTTTTTTTTTTTTTTTTCAAATTCACTTATATATCCTTTCTTCTATCCTTCTCCTCCTCTTTCTCTATTCCTCTTACAGTTCACAGAGTCCTCTCTACTTTTGTAATCCCCTTTATACTTCACCCTTTGATCCAGACTTTTTTTTTCTTTTTCTCTCGCACACTAGTCTCTCCACGTGTGCTTCGTCCCTTTGATTACTCATGTCTCTCGGTAGTAGCCACAAAAATAAAAAAAAGGCAAAAGAGACAGTTTCACGGCAAGAAAGTAAATAAAAAAAAAAAAATTGTGTGGAAGCGGCTTGGTGCTCTTCATTCATTCTCTACCAGGACTTGTTCAAAAAAAGAGAAAGAGAAGAATCTTTCTCTGGCATACAAAGCCTATATGCAAGCGTATGTGTCTGTGTGATTAACCACGGACTGCAGGTCACATTAGGCAAATGCGAAAATGAAAAGGCAGGCTTGGTTGGTAGCTGTCCATTTGCTTTTGTAATATCGCGTAAAAAGAGACTGTGATGCAGTAGCTAGTTGGTCTGATGAATTTCAAATTAATACTGCTGGTTCTGGTTAGTAATTAAATTTAGCTAGAGTTTAGTTTGAATTTATTAGGTTGAAAATTTTGATTTTTTTTTTAATGTAAAATAATGCTAGAAAAAAATGCATTTTTTGATAAAAATATTTATAGTATAGGATAGTAAAAAAAAAAGATAAGTTATCGCATATTGAATAAAAATCGTGGATACACACACTCGGTCTTATAAAAAAGCGACATAAAAAAATCTGAATTTAAAAAACCTAACCGAGCTATAGTAGTACAGCTGGTAGATTGTGCGCGGTTTCAGTGTTCTACTATACTCCCCCCTCACCTTCCTCTTTTTCTTATACTTCGCGAAGACTCGCATCCTCTGAAAATTCTCAACTCTGTTTTTACTTCTTCATGAAATTCAAGTGTACCTCTCTTGCTTGGTTTTCTATATACACATATAGTTGGAATTTGCCCGTGAATAGACTTGGCAGTGTATAGTATATACCTCGAAAGAGAGAAAGAGAGAGGGAGAGAGAGAGAGAGAGAGAGAGAGAGAGAGAGAGAGTATAACGCGACTGTAAATGTCGATTGCAAGGGATTTTCACATTCTATGGCGAATTGATTCGTGCGCGATTCGTGTATATATAGTTATATACACGTATACCTATATATAAAGATCGACCGATTTAACCATTTCCAATGCTATGGTTGTCGTTAAACTTGTGCTGATTTTACGCTATATGTATATACGCACGTTATTCCAGATTCCTCTATTCCGATACAAATGCCAGAATAGGTAACGACTTAATCGCAAGCAATTTAAAGGAAAATCGAGATATAGTCTTGATTTGATGCATTGCTATACACGTGCTTTATATAGGTATATATAGATGCCGCGAACAATAAATACACGAGAGAGTTTGACCCTTGGGCTTGAAGACCTTTACGGTAGCATCGGCACACGTGTATTATATAAGACGAGTTGCTGACGTTGTCGTGTATATATCTATGTGTGTATATCTGAGGTGAAACACGTGATCCGAATATCTGAACTACGGTGTAAGTATATGTGTGTATCTGCAGAGGATGTAGCGTATATGTACGTGTGTCTGATCCTCGAGCTGGAGGTTGGAGCGTGTCAGACACCAGCAGCAATAAAGCGCCTGAGGCTATCTCTAGACTTCTCTGCTCGATGATGCCTTGAGCGTCAGTGCCGCTCTTTCTCTCTATCTCTCTGGAGTTTTAATGCGATTATGATTTGGCACGCGGATAGTTGATGGTCGTAGTAGTAGTATAGGGTGTGGCGATATAGAGAAGAAGAGGTTTTGCGGGATCTAACGGGCTGACGAAGAATTTGTGATTTTTTTTGTATATGTGAGGGAATATTTTGAATGTTTATGTTTAAGTTAATTTGGAATTTTTTTTTATTTTTTTTTTAATGAAATAGTTGGAATTTAGTTGGTGTAAAGTTGTTAAATTGTGAAAAGTTAGTGTAAAAATGAAATAAGAAAGGAATAGGGATTCTTTAAAAATAATTCAGTCATAAAGTATAAGAAAGCATTACATTCATAAATCACAAAAGACTAAATTTTCCATTGCATGAAAGCCCTCTTTCCTTCTGATCTGTTTAAAATTCAGCACGAACAGCTGAGATTCTTAAGCGTATATATCTTTAGTCGACCAGAGAAAAATCATCTGCTCTCCCATCATTTTCCACTCGCAAGTTTAAGACCGCAAAATAAAAATTCTATAAATTTTTACGAAAAAAAAAAGAAAAAAATAGTTTGATCGTAAATTTTATTCTACATCACAAAAGCCACCGCTAAAAAGAAATCGATTTTTTCAAAATCTCATAAGTATTCGCAAATTTTATTTCATCCTTGAATGCGTTTCATCCCAAGTGCACGGCCAATTCATCGAATTTTCTTAGCCGCACATTGCCACAAGTTTACGAGTTTGAATGAATTTTCAACTTTAAAACACACCATCTGCGCGCAAAATTCCATGGCAATTGCATGAAGCTCGCGGGTAATTTTTCACACTCTGCTTTTTTCTTTTTCTTTCATCGTTTTTTGCATTCTACAGTGGCGAGTTTGCGAAGAGGGATTTATGCCCTCTCAGAAGCTACGATCGATTGAGCTTTATGCGATTTTAAAATATTCTGTGGCGAGAGAGAGCATATAGGCAGAGGCTTTTGAAATATTCAGATCGTTTTTGATGTAATTTTATTTATTATGGAATTATTTATCATTCGCAAGGTTTTTTTTCTTCGCGGATCCATAAATTATATTTAAAAGTGTCGGTTTGAAAAATTTATTTATAATAAACTGGTGCAGTGAAGAATTTTTTAGTTACTATAAATAATAAGTTTATTTATCACTTTTAAATAATAATTATTTTCTTACACAACCGTACCGTAACATAGTAGTTGCATTAACATTTAATTACTGAATATATTTTTTTAAAAAAAGAACATACTAAAAATGAAAAAAACTGACGTTTAAAAAATTACGTAACGTTCGTACAGATCTCGAGAAAGCAAGAAGAACGTAAAAAACCACACAGGATGAAAAAAACATACCAGGCCTCACAAGCAAAAACATAAGAAAAACAGAAAACCGTTCTCAACCACTACTAGAATTTCTCACAAGCAAAAAAAAAAAAAGTCCGACAAAAAGTATGACATTCGTCCGTACGTAGTCTCAACACATAAGATACATTTCTACCTCAGTAAGGTCAGATACGATTAAAAAAAAAAAAGATAACGATGACAGACCAGCTTTTTTTCCCCTCACTGATTCTATTACAAAGTCTATGAGTCCTGCGTAGATTTTTCTCTTTTTTTTTTCCCCAACGTTCCCGTGATTATTTTTCTGTATTAGGAAGCAACGAGGCGCCACAGCTTAATAGCTCTACGTTTATTTCGCTTCGATTACCGAGTCTGCACGGAGACTGAGGCAAGAAAAAAAAAGAGGCGCTGCCTACTGCCTCTCTCTCAAGACACAAACGATCGATCTTTTTTAATCGATTTGACCTGTTCTTTCTCTCTCGACTCGATTGGACCAATTGATTTATTGATGTGCTAAGCTTTTGATATCACTTCTAGTCTTCCGCAAGGCGTGTGTGCTGTACTTGAAAAAAAAAATTGCATCTTCCTTAATTTTGTTAGTATGTACTTATGTGTGTATGAATATGTAAGATCAATTTGAGAAAGTTAAGGGAAAAATTTTGTCGTGTGATCGTTTATTTTTTCTTTTTTTTTTTGTTTGTGTACGTGAGGATGAACTCTGCATTCGATTGATTGAGATGTATTATGCTCGTTTTGGTGATACTGATCAATTTGTAAGGATTTTTCTTTAAAGGTGCGATTGGATTTACACTTTTTTTTTTCATTGTAGATTTTTTTTTTTTGCATCGCGAAGTTTACTTTATTGATTTCTGGTGAAAGTTAATTTGCTTAAATTTATGGTCTCGTTTAATATTGACCGCGTTAATTTATGTTCAGCTATAATTCATACCTTTAAATTAAATAACAGTCCTTGTGCTCTTTTTTCATTATTTTACAAATTGATACTGTTTAATTTTCTTTTTTAAATTATAAATAACTATAATATAAATTATACCCGCACATTTGTAACCTTCATGAAATAATTTAAACTCTGTTAAAATAATCGTCTTTGTAAATTAAAAAAAAAAAAAATTAGTTAAATCAAGCAAATTCCATCCTAGATATCATATTAAACATATAACGAGAAAATAAAGTACGACACTTGCCAGCAGCATCCCTTTACGCTCATAGAATTAACTATATATACCCGTTTACTGTTGCTACGCACGAAATCGGTACCCCTTCTATTCCTTTAAATAAAAAAAAGCCCCTATAAAGTGTCGGGTAACCACCAAACGACGTCGAGAGCAAAAAAAAAAAAAGAAAAATCCCTTCTTATACCGAGAGAGTAAAAAGAGGTAAAGGGATTCCTTAGATCTTCGCTTCTTCGGATCGTAGGAGTGCAAGTGACCAAATCCCCTTGAACCCGAAACCCTTTTCCTGTCCACTAGCACTAACCTGAGCCTATATACATATATTCAATTAATCGTAGCTTCGCGAAGTATAGCGTAACTTTGGGCTATATCTAATTACCGCGGGGTCGCGAAACCCGATGAAATTGTTTCTGAGAGCTATTTTTCTGGAAACTTTAGAAGTGCAGCGCTATATATAGTTCTATAGGACGAGAGCTTTGGACAGGATCGCGTGCTTGCTTGGTCATAGCAATACTTATATGTGTGTATTATATATACATGCGTGTGCTGTTCTGTTCTTTCTTATATGTATCTTCTGAATTTGTCCTGTAGTATATTACATGCGACTTTAAATTTGACTTGATTTTTATTATTATTATAATTATTAACGACTTGTCTTTGGATACTTTTGCATTCTGAACTGATCCTACTTTTTTTAATCTTTCTCATTATCTCACAATCTGTCCAAACATCATCAAGTACCACCATCCCTCCTCCCCTTCTCTCATATATACACCTGCCATCATTTGCTCAGTTTAACCAGTTGGATTAATAAGAGCCAAGATAGCTTTCCCACAGGTGACATTTGATCTCGCACATATACTTGCCGATCTTGCGAAAAATCAATTTCCACGCACAAACCAACCAACCAACAGAAAGAGGCAAAAGAGCAATGAGTAGACAGAGTTCTCTCTCAATATATATGTATATATTCAGAAAATCGAGCGTGCGAGTCCTGCGAGCCTGTGGCTAGTGTTGGCCCATCGTTGTAAAAGAGAGGAAGAGAGAAAGAGAATGAGAAAAACAGGTTTGCACCTGATACTCGCGATCGAATGACGCTTGTGCGCGTTTCAATGCTCGTGTGCGCTCTTTCTCTCTCTCTTCCTCTCCTTCTCTATACTTCGTCCTCTTCTCTTTACTTCTCTTACGCCCTGTATTATCTACCATCGACGTTCGCCTTCTTCTCTCGTCCTCCGGTTCATTTGCACGCGAGGACGAAGAGAGGAAAGAGAGCAGGTAAAGAGAAAGACTTGAGCTATAAGGGGAGAGAAGCTCTTTTCGCGCGGAGGAAAAAAAATATGAAAGAGTCGCACGCGAGAGTGAGAGAAAGAGAGTCTTGGATCGTTACTCTCTCTTTTGGTGCATATACATATATAATCCACTATACCTCTCGTCCATCTCTGTACACTTGTGCGTCTGTCGCAATTTCTTACTTTTTTTCTCTCTTTCTCTCAACCCTTTTGGCGGCAGCTCGTTTCTTCAGCTTACCTGAAATTAGCTGCTGATTATGACGTTGCTTGAGTGCAGTGCAATAGTTAGGGAAGAGATACGAGCTTATGAATCATTCAGGGCATTTGTAAGATCGTAAGAAACGTATATATATATATGCATGTATACATATAAAGTAGGTATATATGGAGGCTTGCTTGATGTTGGAAACAAGTGGGTTTCGATTTTTCAACGACATTACATATGATAATGTCGCAATGATCGGGTGAGTTGACTGCAATCTTCAGTTTGATGGTGTTTCCGAGGTAACGAGGGGGTATTTAATCATTTGATAAAAATGAGATGGTGCTTGGTAATTTTCTTTTTTTTTTCTTTTCAAAGAAGCAATGAAGAAGAAATTGAGTTTATTATGGTTATTGGGTATATTTATTATAAGATTTTTGTGTTCGCGATGACAGCTGATTAAATGCATTGGTTTTTATTTTTTTTAAATTCGAGAAAATTTAAAGTTTGTACGATTTAGTTATGAATTTATTTTTTGCAGGTAATATTAAAAACATATGTAATATTAACTTTACGTAAAGTCTTCGTTTTTGTGTTTCTTTTTAAAAAAAAAAATTTTATTGGAATTCCGATTAATTAAGGACTTCTTAATATTCAATACTTTATGTTCACGTTAGGTTGATCCCAAAAAATGCATTAATTCGATAAAATTGCGTTCACGAGAACAGGAGAGAACTGAAGAAAAAAAAAATTTTACTCTAAAAAAAACTGTGTATTCGGGTCTATACCAGCTTTAAAAACACAAGTCCTCCAAACTTTAATAAAGTAGGTACTTTTTTTTTTAACCCTCCGTCGATTATGTATATTTCACTCGTTTGCATATTACGAGCTGAATTCATCGTTACTTGCAAACAGCAGAAGGCTTATTACTTTTCGAGCGTGCATGTATTCGATGAAAGCAGACTATGAGCTCACAGGGTTATACTTTGATATAAAATTTAATAATATTACCTTCTTGAAAAGAAAAAAAACAACAACCATATCTTAAAAAGCCTTGATTAAAGTAAACTTTAATACCTCACTTATTTTTAGAATATTATGTTCCTTTTTTTTGATATCACATTTTTTTTTTATCGATTTTCAAATTCTCACATAAATATACCCTTAATCTTGCTCTTTATTTACAAAAAAAAATCAAAACAATGACTATCCAATTTAAGATACTTTATTATCCTCTTGAACAGCTAATATAAATTTTAACGCTACTTAAAAAAAACAAATAAAACTTTAATCAGCTGACATCGTAATATAATTCACAAAAAATATTCGTAGCTTTTTTTCTACTGAATCTCTCATACATACATGTTTTTCTATTAAAACCACGACAGGTGCAAAAAAAAAAGAAAGAAAGACCTATACCCAAGACCCTAGATTGGAATAGAAACTAGAACGAGTATATGTGATGTGTACCCGCCCTCGTCGTTTCTGTCTCTCGTCTTCGCGAACTCGTTATAAATCTTTTGCGATTCCACTCAACTAACGACGCTTGCACAGTCGACCAATCCAATGTATATATCCAAGAGTCCCGTGGGCATTGCGTGTGTCCCTGGTATCGTTAGCCGTAACTCTGTCTCTATATGTATGTGTGTGTGTATGTACCTGTTCGAGAGACGAGAAGAGACACGTGCACCAGAGAAGAGAAGAGACTGATATCTGTACTGCGGCTACCGTAGCTGCTTAATGGCACGTCGATCCCACTCTTCTCCTCGAACTGTGTATTGTCTCTCTCTCACGTGAGTTGAGAACTTTGAGGGGGTGTCTTGGTACACTTTATATACCAGAGGATGCTTATTCGTGCATCACGTTTACGCCGTGAGATGAAGTGACTCGATTAGTTGGTATGGGGTTCTGTAGAAGAAAAAAAAAATTGGTTTGTTAATTCGGTGTGATGAATCGATATTTTGTTGTAAGGACAGGTGGATCCTTTTTTTTTCTTCTTTTTTAATGTCATTGGTTACAAGGGCATGTTTATTTTGATGATTTTTAAAGGGGGATTGTAAAGCTTGATATCTTTTCCCCAATTAAATTTATACTTGGTATACTGTATCAATGTTAAAACTAATGATAGTAGAGTATATTTTAGTTGGTACGAGTTATATTTGATTTACCAGTTTTTAAAGATAGAAGGAAAATAAAATCTGGTCACATAAAATATAATTAATCGAAAATCTCAGCTTGAAAGCTTCAATACTATAAATTTCTTACACCACATTGCCGTAAAAGTCAAAATTTATCGTCAATTTTTTTTTCGACGATCGAAACTTATGTGAAATACGTAATGACATCTTACGCAGCTTGCATCTTTTCTCATAATTGCTTACATAAATTTTTTAGAATTCGATAAATTATTAAAGTATTTAGATACCAGTTGTCTAACAGTGCTATTAGTTATTTTTTAAATTAAATTCGTGGTTAAAAATAAAAAAAAAAAATAGTTTTAATCGATAAAAGAAAAAGGTCGATGAACGTTAGTAAAAAAGTTTGTTTTCTGTGTACAGACAATGGAATACCGTTATGCTGTATATAATATTGATTATAAATTAGCCGAATGAATAAAATTTAAAATAAACTAGCAGTCGTAAGTTTTTTTTAAATATCTTAAATTGCTAATATTTATTAAAACTATAAACAACTATATAGAATTTCTAATACACAAAAAAAAAAATATAAAATAAAAGCTCATTATAATTATGTCGTACACCTCAAATTACATTAACAAGAATTATGTACATGAGTACAGCTTAAATAAACATATTACGTTCGATTTGATTTGATAATAACTGTTCATTTAAGTCTCCACGTATAAACTTTAGCATCCGGCTAAAAGCAGAACTTTAATTAGGTATTTAATATACATTTGCTGGTGGTTGATAAATGACGGTCAATCGTTTAATTTCTTTCTTTCTTTCTTTCTTTTTTTTTACGACTCTACAAAACGTATTAGCGATCTTGATTAAAGTTATTTCCGTCTATATTAAAGCCCGAGAGAAATTAATCATAATAGCATAAATTTCATATGCAAATTTAGTTTTAGCAATAAGGTTGTATATAAAAAAAAGAAAAAAAGATTTTTCGCACTCATCACTATAATTCCAATATCTGTATTTTTTTCTTTTCTCTTTGCTCATCCTCACTTTCATTCGTAAAGATCCAGTCAAAACATCCTATCTCAAGCCAACCAATTTTCTTAGGCCACTTTATATAGTCAGACAGAAAGAGAAAGCGCGTGGGTGTACGGTCAAGCCGCTTGCTTATATATATGCACACGAGGATGGAGTTGCATTAGAGCCCACGGGAGACTCGATTAACGACTATATGGCAAGCAGCGGCGCCCGACAACGAGTTTAATATACTTTGTCTCTTTCTCTAATGTATTACTCTTGCGTCCTGTTCTTACCATATAGGTAAAGCTTATCATGTCGCGTAGCAACTTGAAAAAAAAAATATGTTTATATGGGTTTGTATAGCAAAAGGTTAGGGTGATTAGTTATTTGATATGGGATTGCATCTTTTGAAAAAAAACAGTCCATGCTTGTAAAACACGATTAGGATTTTAAAGCATGTCTGTATTTTATCTGTATTTTATTATTGTTATGATCAGTACTTTATGAGGGTTTGTGTTTATTGATTTGTTATGAATCGATTATTCAATGATTAATCAAAGTACAGGTACACAAAAATAAAAATAAATTGTTTAGTAAATATTATCGATCAAATAAAAACATTCCCACGACAATCTTCAAATACCATATAATATACCTTACAAAAAATCAGCTACATCTCGATTATAATTCAAATCATCGTTCTCCATTCTTCAGCTTATATATCGTCCCTTTATATATACCTATATACATCCCCTTTCCGCTTATTCTCCCTATTGTCAACCCCAATCTTCTTGGTCTCGTTCCGCGACATGTACCGCCACACACAGAGAGAGCAGCGCATAATACACAAAACTCCCAAAGGGTAATTAATTTTCATCCTATTGTGCATATATGTATATACAAACAGATCAAACGACGTTTGACTGCGGATGCGTTGAATCGATTGGAACCGTAAGGCGATATATTGAGAGTAGAATGGCTGGTATGGTATAATACACATGGAAGGGATCGGTTGGTTAAGCTATACTTCATATATAACAGATATGTATATGCGTGTATTGAAATTGGAAGGTATATACAGGAATTTGGTGTGTATGTGCGTGGGTAGTATGTGTACACCTACGATCGAACACCGTAAACATGGTACCAGCTTGCAGAAAATTGGTTTATTAGTGTATAAATTTTCGAAAGAAATTAAGAAGAATATTACTGAAGAAGAGTTATTTACATATGCTTTATAAAAAAAAACAATTTATAAACAAATAAAATAAAATCAGTGCAAACCCATCAATTTCATCTTTATACGACTATTTTCATTGTGAATTCAACTCACGCACTGTCGTTCTATGATGTCATAACGACTGCACATGCCGCGACCCGAATTACATCTTAATTTGCAATTGACATACCCAGTAACGGCGAGACTATTCAGAAAACCCTGTCTGTATAACATCAAGGTGTAAACAATTTCGCGGAAGCGATTCAAAATTGAAAAAAAAAGCTAACTTACTAAGAGGACTCTTTTACATCCGGAAGTATCTTGTTGGTTAGACTTTGCGTATAATACGGTGTAACTCATTGCTGGCTCATCCGCTGATCTGTATGTTTATATACACTATGAGCTTTAGTACTATGTACCCTGTATATTTTAGCTCTTGACGTTACTGCTATGCTTTCAGAGTTGACTCGTATGTATACCTAAACACACACACACTTGCATTTTGTCTCTCGCGTGTTCTGAATTGTGTGCTTGGCTTTAGGCCAACTTTAATGTTCTGCTTCGGTGTATCCAGTGCTTGGAATTGATCTTTAAGTTTTTCTTGATAAAACTAGCTAAATTTTTTTTCATTTCTTTTTTTTAAGGACTAAAATTGAAATTGTTTTAGTATTGATTTATCAATTTACTCGTTAATTATTAATAATGAGATAGAAAATAAAATGAATCATCCCAATGAAAATAAACAATCTAAAATTCAAATCATTTCATATATAAAAACAGAGTCTGGAAATAAATGTCTTACAGAAATTGGCACAGACGAAATGTATAATCTCGAGATCCACACTTATATATAGATATAGACCAACCTGCATTATAAGTCTATGTAGTAGGCGTGCACGAGATCCATATAGGCCCTATGCTCATCACGAGCAGTTGGAACAACTAATGGGTTGCTTGCTATCTATATATATACCATCCTCCATCCTCTCTGACGTTCTATTATCGCGTTCTCGTTTAGCTCTACGCTACTGCTGTTGCTGCTGCTGCTGCTGTTAACTGCAATGCGGTAAAGGCCCATTTGTGATCGAGATTTGGCGAGTGTTCCAAAGTCCCGGTGAACCGCAATTAATTAACGTAAATTTTGTACACACTCTTATTTTTTTTTTTTAAATAGTTAGCTAAACAAAATAATTTAAATGATTAAAATCGATGTATGTGTATATACCGCTATTCTGTTATCTAAAAGCACGATTAAACAAAATTTTTCTCTTTAAAATTGAAGTAAGCTCAGACTAACTAATATAAGGTACTCGACTTCAATATGTTTGAAATTTATTGAGGTCAATAATCCAGGTGATTTTTTGTTTGTGCTGAAGAAGAACTTGGGGCGTGGCACATACGTTTTCTTTCTCTCTCTCTATCTTGCAAAAGCAGTTTTGTTTTGCAAAAAAAAGTAAGAAAAGAAGGTTCTCCATCTTCTTGTTTTCGAGTGTGGTGTTTTTTCTATTTTATTTTTAGTTGGGGTGTATTTCTCGATTAAAAGGTGAAGGAGCAATTCTAGGTTTTTAAAACGGTGCCAGTTGGAGGAACGATTGAACTTGGGCTTTAGTGTTTTATTTTACCTGGGTGCTCTAGTGTTGTACGGAAGCTGTAATTATCGGTTTTAATTGATGACCACTTTGAATTGGTAGCTAGCTATACTTTTGCTTTCCTCTTTCTCTTTTACTTAATGGATCTTTAAATTTATCATCTACGTTTAAACTTAAGAGAGTGTATGTGTTGTGTGTGTCTTATACGCATGTGATTTACAACAGATTAATCATAAGTGAATATATATATTTCTTTTGAAGAGATTTTTTCGCGTGCATCTTAATTGGTCTGTTATTAATTTAATTGGAACAAATTGCACAAGCGGATATATAGTTCTGTGATTGTATTGTATATTTAAATTTTTATTCAATCCTTTTTATTATATTATATCAATACCGCAACTTATAAATCTATTCATTTCAATGATAACAAAATTAAGTTCATCTCTCACTTTTTTCCACAAACAAATGCTGTTGTGCAAATTATCGTACAAATTCATCTCGCCACATATATTTCGCCGAATACAAATCATCGCTTCTTCAGCTACCGAAAAGCGATTTCATCTCTTATACGCGAGACCGTAAGATTGGTCCATAAGAGTTTAAGACCAAAGAAACTTCGACAATGTCTGGTCAAAACCGCAATTTCCCTCTCTCTTTTTCTCAAGAGAAAAAGAGACTTTACTTTCCTCTCGAGTTGCATTAATGCAGATCCGAAAAAGCTTTCGTCTTCCGCTGCCGAGAGATTGTCCAGGCAGTATAATAATCAATAATTTTGAGTACAGCATATATGGACCAGAAGAAGAAAAAGAAAAAGAAGAAGAAAAAGAAAAAATGAAAGAGAAAGAACCAAGAGTGAAGAAAAGCAGAAGATCAAAGAGATATATACATATATATATACGTATATAAGAAGGAGGTGGGGCCCTGAGGGCTGCACGTGCTTGGACCGTGTGCCGAGGATTTGCCGCGCCCCGGAGATGGAAGCCTCTGCGGGAGAAACTTCCGTCGGTCAGGCGTTCTTGCTTTTTTTTTTTTATTTTTTTGATTCTCTGTGCTCCCGGGCAAGAAAAGAAAGAGAGGAAAGAAAGAGGTGAAGAAACACAGCAGGAATGGTTGTATACGGTGGATCCTTTTTTTTTAAAAAAAAGACTTCTTTTTTGTTGATGCTGCAATTGGCTTGAAATGATGTAGTTTTTGAATGGGAATTAAGAGTGCGTTTGACTGTGGTTTTACAAGTGATTTTTTGAATTTTTTATTGTCCTTATGGTTATGTGAATTGAGTGTTTTTTGTTATATAGATATTTATAAAAGAGGAAAAGATTTCAGTATAGCTTTAATTTTTTTTTGCAAAAAAAAAATGTGTGGGATGGTTAAAGGATGCGATTTATTACGACTAACGATTTTCAAAGTTTTTCAATTTCGGTTAGTTGAAACAAATGATAAATGAAAGGAATGGACTATTCATCATGCAGTCTACACATCAGAGAGTTCAAAACTAATTTCTACCTCAAAATCAGCTATAATTCATACTGCTATAGAAATCATTATTTTCTTTTTTTGTAAACTCCTATAAGTTAAACTTAAGACTCTTTATTTTAAACTCAATATTCTTCCAAACAAAACTTACAACTTTAAGCTTCTGTACATGTATCGACAGCTGTCATTTAGTTCAACCTACATTCCTTTCCTTATTGCAAACACAATCTTTAAATCAGTAGATCATTAGTCTCTCCCTCCCTTCCAAGTATATACACATATCCAAGAATCCTGTCTCTTTCTCTCTTTTAAGACAGACATCGTATCCCCAGAATTCCAAACATCAAGATACAGTTCGTCCTTAAGCTTTCGCAAATCGCACCTCGTGGATCTCTCTTTCTTGTCTCTCTCTCTCTCTGACTCTTCAAAGTCTCTTTTCTTGACATCGTCCTTTATATATACCGGACGCCCATTACCGCGCAACAACAAGCGCGATAAAACGACAGCAGCACCAGCAGCAGCAGTAGTAGTAGTAGTCATTGAGTTGACCATCCTTGCACATCTTAGCGACACATCCGATCGTTGCAGGGATCGACAGCTGGATATATATATAAGACAAAGCCGCAGGTCAAACCTATTAGGAAAGCTATATGGACGCCCACACGTCGGAAAGAAAGGATATGTAGGTATAGGTATAGGAGATACTCTTGCTGTTACTGTTAAGCGAGAGAGAGAAAGAGAGAGAGAGAGAGCTGTCTGTATGTCGAAAGTAGGATACACCCATGGACAGAAAGAAAGAAAGAAAAAGATAGAGAGACACACATTGTATGTGCGAAAGAGAGAGGATATGTCTTTTGCATTGTGCAGTATGTATGTCCCTTTCTCTCTCTTTCTACTTGCTGACTCTTGAGCTTTCCAATTATTTAAAGGGTCTCGGTTAATCCGCGGCCCTGGGGAGAGTCACGTTGAAATGCTTGTTAGCGCGAGAGATGTGTTAAGGTTTTGTGAGAAGAGTAAGTAGTCGTAGAGGAGGGAGGGGAGGGAGAATGAATGTTATCCGTTATACTTACTGACACTATTTAAGTTTGAGAGAGATATGTGTTTGTAAGCTTTGAGGGTTTTCAAGTTGTTTATATACTTTTGGTATATAATATGTAGTTGATTCTTTGGTAATAATAGACATTAATTGCTTGTGATTGATAACAAATAATTTATTTGTTTGTAATAATTGTAATAGGTTGTTAAGTTCATGAAATTTAATATTATATCGAAAGTTTTTTATTATTATTATTTTTTTTTAAGTAATTGTTAGTAAGGCACGTGTGTGTTCCGTGATTCGTTAAAACCGACAGTTCCGGTGTACTTCTTCTAGTTTCAAGACACATACTCTCGCTCAAGTGTGATATCGAATGACCTGCAAACTTTTGCCCGCCCGCAAGATGTTGCTTGCGGGTGGTGCTTCTTCTTCTTCTCTTTCTCCTTTCCTTCCCGTCAAACTTGTTGTCTTGAGGATGTATATATGCTGGTGGTGTGTGCTTACTCGAGACTTTTTTTTTATTGGTCTTTTGAGAGAGTTACTTGTGCTTCGTAGTTCGTTCGATTTTAAAATTTTTTTTTTTTTATTTTTTTTTTTTTGCCAAGAAAACGGAAATCCCGGTGGAGTTAAGTTACCAAAGGAGCTGAAAGATAGAGAGTAAGAGGCTTCTGTTTACGGTTATTCGAGCTTGATTGTGCGTGTCGACGATGAAGCAGGTGAAGCGAAGAGAGAAAACGACTGTATATAGTAACGATGTTTCGGATTACGACGATGTCGAAGTATTTTGTTGATCGTACTGCTGAGCTTGACAATTTTACTTCTTTTTTTTCTTTTGGCATAGTTGCAGTATTTTAAAATAGAAAACGATATAATCTTTTAGCAAAAGTTTATTTGATTGATGAATTTTGAAAATTTTTAATTTTTAGTAGTGGATATTGAATACAGTTAAATGTTAATTATATGATAGATAAAAAGTTAAAAAAATTTATATTGTATTCGTCAGATGACAAACTTACATAAGCACTATATCATTGCAAGCTCAATCAATAAATACTTTGACCTTACGCACATCCATGTAAAAGGTAATTATCCTTTCAAAGACCAAAAAAAAAGGAAAAAAAAACATATGCAATACAGTCGCACACAAATAGCTCATTAATATCAAGCGTGAAATTGACTTTTCCAACGCACAAAGAAAAAAAAAAGATCTCTCACATACATGTCTGTAAAAATCAATTTCACGGCTTGGCTTTGTGTGACACGTCTTTCTTTTTTTCTTCCATTCTCGTAGTTCGCATTTAGCAGTTAAAAAGTACCATTTGAAGCAAGACAACAGAACAACAGCAGCAGAATACGACAAAGAAACTTCTCTCAATCATTGCAATCGTTTTCTGCAATACGATTATTAAAAATGCTTGCAGCACAAAGAGCAACCAAAGTGCGTAAAAGTAGCCACAGAATAAGTTTGACGCTTCTAATTGGCCCCCCAAACGTCACCATATAAGCAAAACTACCAAAAGTCAGCAATTTAAATTTCAACTTTCCGAATGGTTTATTGCAATATACGTTTGCGCTCTCACTTTCGTCTTACCTCCCCCCCCCCCCTCTTTTTCTCTCGTCGAGGTTATGCTTATGCCCGCAGCTAAGAGAAGAGCAGCTCAAACTCCATACAGCGGTAATAAACGCTTGCGTCGACTTTCCTTTCCTCTTTCCCTTCTTCTTCTTCTTCCGCCGACGACGAAGACTAGGCGCGGCAACTCTTCCTTTCTTCGTTTTTTTCTCTCTCTCTTTTTCTTCTTCTTCTTCTCTCTTTCTTCGAGAAATTGAAAAAAAAAAGGACGAAGAAACGGACGAGGAAGAAAGATTGAAGAGATACGGTGGACGATGGTGAGTAGCTGAAAGAGAGAGAGAGAAAGGTTGGTAAGAGTAAAAGAGAGAGAAGAAGATGGAGAGACGTTAATCGCCTTGCCGATGTAATTCGCTTGTAACCACCGTCTCTTCTCTTTTCCTTCCCTCCCCCTTTCCCTCTTATGCTGCTAAGGTAATGAAACGGAGTTACAGCGCCGAAGGGGACGGTAGCAGATCAGTCCTCCACCTCCTCCTCCTCGTCGCAAGCAAAAAGCTTAGCGTCCGACGTCGTCGTTGTCTTCGTCGCGTCCTCGACACCGCGAATAAGAGTAGAAGTATATACTGGACTTGACTTTTGCGATTGTTTTTTTTTTCTTTATAATCTTTTTCTTTTTTTGATAGAAGACATAACGTTTTATTTCTCGGGTAAATACGATTTTGGTTTTGATTTGTTTTTAATAGGGAATGGATATGGCTATGGTATTATTAGAGCAAAACCTAATTGTTTTTAGCTTGTTAACTATAGAGAGAGTTAAGGAATGAATTGGTTTATTGTTAAGTATAGTTGATATATAGTCTTTAATTTTAATTTTTTTTTTAAATCATTTTTTATAAAGTCTTTTTATTATGTAGTTTTATTATTAGCTCCTTCATAAAAATAAAATATGCTTCCTACTTTTAGGATCTAATAAAATGTTTAAAAAAATTTAACTTGTGCGTATATTCTCTTTCCAAGTAGTTTTCTTCCTCCCAGAAACTCAAACAAAGCCGAGAACATATTTCATTGGAAATTGTTGGGTTTGGAAATTCACTTCACTTTTCAGGCAAATTTACTGCCCTAAAATTTATTGAAGCTTATCTATAAATTATAAATTATCACTCATCATAAATTGCATAATAGAAATTTACATGACTAAATCATCTAAATAACCTGCCATAAAACCTAAATAGTTAAAGCATGCTTTGGCTTCTTAGTCTCTACAGCCGATCAATACACCAAAGTATACAGCCAAACTAATCTTCTTGCCAGGAACATCGTATTTCCGGACGCTACCAGGAGTTAAATAAAACAACCAAAGAATCAATCCAAACTCGCGGAATTAAGAAGTAGACTAAGAAAAGACAATAAATATAACAGAGTAAAAAAAAGTCACGGGGCGCCAAGAAGACAGGTATAGATAGCAACCGGAAGACAAGGGATAAAAGAGAGAGAGAAACGTAAATTGTCCGTGACGCTTACGTGGAAAGCACCTTGATTCCCAAAGGTGCAGCGAACCGAAGGGCTTCTTTACTTGCAATGGGAAAGTTGAGCTTGACTTGCTGGTAAAATCGGTATATATTGAGTATGCTTGAGGAAGTAGCTGGGTAGTTTTGCGGACTGTAGATTTTCTCGTCTTGGTAGGTATATAGATGAAATTTAGCTGTGTAAAGCTAAAGTAAAATGACTCTTCGCTGGAGAGTTTACCGACGTTTGGATCATTAGCATTTTTTTTTTTTTTTTTTACTTTCAAGTGAGTTTATTTTATGAGTGGTTTTTCTATATTATATATACGCTTGACTTGAGCTTCCGGGAAATATTTTTACGTAAATTTAAGCAAGTTTTAAAAGCTTGTGTATTTTAATTTTTTCTTTTTTATACCTTTACTGGAGTATGTACGTTTTAGTTTAGAATTATGTCTGAGTGTAATAATATATATACAGTGCTTTCTTGGAAACTAATTGTTAAAATACCTACATATGTAGAGTATGATTTTTACTTAGGTAATTGTACTAGATTGTTTATGAAAATTATATTTAAAAACGAGCTACACTTAAAAATAATTAATTCAAAATTATTCAAAAAAATATGTCGAGCAATAACAATAAAACAAAAAAAGTCTTTGAGGAAAATTTTTTGGATCTTAAGAGGTCTATAATATACATTACGTGGAGGTCTTATATTTTGATGATAGGAATTAAATCAAAAATCATTTGTCAAAGTATCAGTTTCTCAACGCGAAAGTCATATTATACATTCGCGGTATATTTATTCAGGCTCTTCTCATATATGTATATACGCATTCACAAACGGTACCAGCAATCATTCAAAATAACCCGTCCCTTTAATTTTAAATTTTAAATTCAGAGCAAATGATCTTCGTCTCAACATCATATCTACCCTCTCTCTTTCTTTCTTTCTCTTTATTCTGTCCCTGCAATTTTTACAAGGCTTGCTAAGGCGAGAAAAACAAAATTTAAACGAATATACCCGCCCTTTTACGTTGAAAAGAAAATCGTACAGCTTATATGTACATATATTTTTTTTATACGTCCTTCTGAATTTTGCATCAGTAATTTAAATGATCGAGAAAGGTAAAAAAAAAAAAAAAAACTGAACGTTTAGGTGTGTATACCTTGACATGTGACGTGTACATATATAAGTCAAAAACTGGAAAATTGCAGGTTGACTAAAGTCACATATCAAGTCTTTGCATGTGTATATACATCATGGCTTCTCCCGTCATTAATTTTAATTATCACCCATACGTACATACATGTATGTATACATCATAATAATAAACCTCCCCGAAAATTTACTCGATTCACCGAATTACCCCATCTTTATTTTTTTATGTTGCTGCTATTCAACTTACACTCCCATACACGTCATCTCCATACTTACCTTATACATATATACTCTCTCTTCACATAAGTTAACTTCCTTACATACATAATATACTCTATTCATAAAGTAAGAGGGAGACTAAAGCTCTCTCTCTCTCTCTCTCTCTCTCTCTCTCTTGTCCTCGAGATTTTCCAAAATGATTTACGGTCACATGATTTTAATTGTATTTTAATTCTGTCATCCATGAGAAAGCTACGCGTTGTATATATATATATATATATATATATATATATATATATATATATATA
>JAPYZE010001627.1:0-21021 GCA_030522805.1 Leptomastidea abnormis | reverse complement strand
TATATATATATATATATAAGCAAATTAATTTAATTTTTCCTTTAATTACGCAGTATTTATTACGTTTAATTTACATTCTTTAACAATAAATATAAAATCATAAATAAAATATCAATTCTTTTGTCTTTCTTAAACAAAAAAAATCGAAACAGGAACGAGACGTCCAATACCAGCTTACAAGCCACTACCATCATCAAACGTAACTCATCAAACCACACCAGATCGCGACAGTACCGAACCCGACAAATCCAATTCCATACTAGATACACCAAACAAATCCAACAACAACAACAACAACAACAACAACAACAATAATCATAATCATCACCACAATCAACACCAATCAATAACCGAAGTAAATCGTACACGCGTCCCAAATATCGCAACCGATCCATCGAATCATTCCGGTATCCGTAGCGATCCAACATCAGCAACAACAACAACATCATCAACATCAACATCAACAACAACACGCCGACTACAACCAAGTCCAAGTCGAAAATATCAATCGACATTAAACACCGGTAACAGCCTTCTTACCGAGAACACATTGGTATTGGGTGGTGTAGCACCACAGCCATTACCTATACCAAGCTCATCAGCACCGGATGATGATGATGATTATGCTAAGGATGGTAAGTCTCTAAGTCTGCTGTCGTTACGCTTGCTGGATTTGAAGTAGCGAACGGTAATTTTTATTTTTAACGAGGAAGTAGTAGAAGAAGAAGAAGAAGAAGAAAATTAAGAAAAGAAAGAAAGAATGAGTGAGGGTGGGTGGGTGGGAGGGAGATTGTTGGTCGTTGTGTTAATGGTAATCCATTTCCTTCCTGTGAAATTTGTATAAGTGTGTTTATTGGATGCAGTCTATAAATATATATGTGTGTGTGTGTGTGTGATCCGCTATATATTAACGGGATTGAATTTTATGAATGATCTTAAGATCGTTTCTATTCGATTGGTCGATATATAGGGGAGAGCGGGGCTGAATTGTTAGATTTGATTTCTATAATTTTTTTTTCTTACTAAATTAAAGAAATACATTTTCAATAAAAAAATAGGCTTCAAACTTGATATTTCAGGACAAACCCCTCAATTTTTTTAAATTAAAAAATTGAAATTTGTGAATTCTACAGCACAATCATTGAAGTCTTTTTTTTCAAAAGCCGTAAATTTTGATTTTTTTGCCTGAAAAAAATTTAGTAGCTTCTCAAGAGTCCAAAATGTACAGTCTACCACAAGAAAAAGATTTCTCTTTGTTTAAAAAAGAGAAAAAGTTGGAAAAAAAAATGACCAAAATGTTGTAGCCAAGTCCAAAAATTAGAGAAATAAGTCAAAAAATCGTTTTTTCGGTTTTCAAATTTTGTTTTGCAGCAAAATCCGTTGATTTCTAGTACGAAAACTCGAGAGTGATGGTACAATCAGATCTACTATTAATGTTTAATAATCAAATTAAACCGATTAACATAGAAAAAATCGCGTCGACCAGTTCAACTCCCGTACAGTTCAGCCCCGTTCTCCCCTACATAGAAATCGGTATTATGCAACCGCTATTTTATATATCTCGCTATATTAATCTACATACAAAAATATTTTACGCGTGTATATATAAGATCCATTTAATAGAAAATAAATCGTTATCCCATCAATAATCATAATTATATTAATATTTTACAGAAAAGAAAAAAAACTCAGCCGATTCTAACAATACCATAAACAGCAATACTAGCAGCAGCAGCAGCAGTAATAAACTACTCTTCCAAACAACATTAAACATCGAAACAAGTTCATCCGTACAGGTGATCGAAACAACATCGACAACAACGATATTGGAACCAAGTATGGCACCAGCTGTTCACAGTGAATTTTCAAATAATCCCAGTTTATCGATTGAATCGTCATCAAGTGGTACTTTGACTACTTTGGAACCAAGTCGATCGAGTACAATTGGTGCGGATTTATCCTCGAGTTTGTCAACGCCAACCGATGGTCTTATTACTAGCAGTATTGTCAAGATGACTAATTTACCACAGAGAAATCAACCGCATACCAGTTCGATTACTTTTTCTAAAGGACAAAGTGAGATTTTATTTTCTAGTTTTATTGATATATATTTATTGTGTAAATTATGAATTATAACGTTGTTGTTGTTGTTGTTTTATTTTGTAGGTTCGATATACTCATATCGACCGAGACCAGGTATAGTGTTGGACGATACTTTGGATTACACTGGCACACAGGGTATAATAACTCAGAGACCATATAATCATCCACCACGTCATCCACCGAATCATGATACATTTGATGTCGTTGTATCGGCAATACAAGGACCTGGTGAATCTGGTACCGGTAAATTATAAATAAATTTGTAAAGAAATTTAAAAATTTATTTTTTTTTTTTAACAAATTAATTTATTATTGGTTTACGCTTAGGCGAAGTAAGAGTACCACTTAACGGACACATCAGCAATACAGACGATATTTTAACGTCACCAGTCGAGGGTCAGGGTTTCGTTAGCATCGATGGCAAACGAACTTATTTGAACCTCTTCGACAATACCGAAGGAACTGCTGCTAATGGACCAAGTAAAGTACAACCACAACCAACCAGAACACAAGTAGCTCCTCCCGTTATTGGCTCAGGGTACGATTGACATCAGCCGCAATACAGAAAAATTACCAAACATATAATTTCATGAAAAAAAAATAACAAACTTTATTTGCAGATACGCAGTACCACAGCCAGCAGAATCATCATCATCAACGCCGTCACGCATTGGTCCACCAATACACAGACCAATATTTCATCGTAGACCAACGCAACCACCAGTTAGAATTGATACCTGTATCGTTGGTGATTCAAGCACCTGCGATTCTAGTCAACACGAGGCATGTGCAACTGTACACGGTGTCTCGGCGTGTCATTGTAAGCCTGGTTTCGCCAGGCTACGACATAGCCTACCTTGCAAAAGTACGTTATTATAATATTTTAATTTTTTTTTTTTTAAAGGGGATAATAAATAATGTTTTTTTTAATAACATTTTTAGGAATCGTCAGCATTGTTGTATCTATTAGGGTCGATAAGATATACGATAGAAAAGTTGTTTGGAATAAGGATCTTGCTGATAAGGATTCGGAATTCTATCAGATATTAGCTTACGAAGCAAGCAAAGCTGTAAGTCATTAGAAATTTTACAAAAAATAATTAAATCTGTGAATTAACAAAATAATAAAAAAAATAAAAATTACAGATCGAATCAGCAATGTCGATGACACCATTCTCAGACGAATACGTAGACGGTCTAATAAACAACGTATACCAAGGTGACGTGAGCCAAGGTCAAGGTGGCGTATTCGTTAACGCTACCTTAAAATTAGCTTACGAGCAAAGAACGTCGCGTCAAAGTTTGGCCGGTGACCTACAAAAGCATTTGCTTGGCGTGATACAACGTCGTTACAACAACATCGGCAACAGCGCGTTACACGTCGATGGTCCAGCTGGCTCGATATCAATGTTACAAGATTTAGACGAATGTGCCTCGAGTGAATTAAACGATTGTAGCGCCCAAGCAATTTGTACGAATAATTGGGGTGGTTTCACGTGTAATTGTAAGCCTGGTTTCAAGGATCCTTATAAAAATGATGTTTTTGCCGCGGGTAGGGTTTGTCAATCTTGTCCAAATACTCATTGTAATAATAGAGGTAGTTGCTCTTATCAGAATGATCAGATGCAGTGCACGTAAGTGACCTATTTCTTCTTTTTTTGTGATTTTTGAAAGAAAAAAAAAATGATGTGGAGAAGATTTTGAGGTTTACGCGAGGGTTTTTTCTGGATTTTAGGTGCAGTGGTAATTATTATGGTTCTCAATGTGAATATGATGGAGAAGTACTTGGCGTTGCTATTGTCGCTACGGTTGCGGCTTTAATTGTCATTGTCTTAACCCTGGTGTGTCTCATCACTTGGAGGTAAGTAAATTTTTTTTTAAACATAAAAAATTATTTATGACAGATGAGAATAAATAAATCGAATGTTTTAGTCGCAAGTGGTCTAGAGAGCAAAAAGCTTTATCACCAGTTTACGGATATATTCAAGGTGGTCTACCCGGTACTTTACCAGGTAAAAAAATTTTTTTTTTTCTTAAATTTATTTAATCTCATGATAAACGAGATAAACCTAACGCTGGTTGATTCAGCACGTGTAGGATCCGTTGGTACGTTGGCATCGGTTAAACAAGGACCACCGACAAATTTACCTCCTTACATGTGGGCACAAGTTGCGGATCATTTGACAACTGCCAATGTCTATGCGGTAAATCAAATTTAACTTAATAATTTTCGTATACATATTTAAAATAATAAAAAATAACGATAAATTGAATTGTACAAAATATAGACGGAACCAATGGGTCCAACACGTCCTAGTTCAGCAATGTTCGGTTATCCAACTTTGAGCTTACATGGTACTTTGCCACCTGTACCATTACCACGACTACAAGCACCACCACCTCGAGCGAGACAACGTCATCATCAGCCACAACCTGAACCTGACAGTTCCGATTCTGAACCACAGGATAAGGATCGTGCTGATCTTATACCACAGAGTAACTTTACAGCACCTAGGCCTAAGTCACGATCGTCTATGGCAGTGAGTTGATTTTTATATAGGCTCTTTTATTTTATTAATTAAATATTTAAATGAAATTTCACAATATGTTGAAAATTGTAATTAATACAATTTTATTGCAATTTTATCATTCTTTTTTTCACTTCAAAAATCTTAAAAATAAAACGTAAAAAGTTGGTTTGCTTATCGTATTTAAAGATAAAGTTGGTTAAACATGCAAATTATATGTTCATTTTAAAATATTATTAGAATTGAAATAGTAATTTTAAAAAACATATAATAAGCTTTGCATATATTTTAATATTGTAAAAGTAACATTAATTTTTTATGCAAGTTTAAATGAAATAAATTTTTATATACAAATCTACCTACTTAATTATTTTATTATTTATGCATTGCACAATGTCACCTTTTGCAAAATATTAATATTGACTTAAAAAAAAAAAAATATCTTTTGATACATAAAAAATATAAATTAAAGTGAAACACGTGAGATATGAATAAATCACGCAAATTCAAAATAAATTATCCAAAAAAATCGAAATTATTCAAACACACAAAATCTTTTTAACAAACACATAAAATTTCAGAATCAAAGTGGCATATATTACGACGTTGAATATGACCAAGGAGATGCTCGTCACTTATCGAAAAACAACATACCCATGTCGACCTACAGTATGGCACCTTATTACCGAACGTGATCTATTCAATAGCCAAAAATATTGAATAAAAAAAAAATTAATCATCGTTTGAGAAAAACTCGATTTTATAGAGAGTACTTGTGCAATTACTCGAATTGTGTCAAATTTGTTAATATTTTAGGTACATATCGATCGACTTTTAATTACGAGATTAACATTCAGTTTGAAATATTATTTATATAAACGTTGATTAAATGAAAAAAAAAAAATTGAGAAAATAAAGTAAATTATGAATTTGTAATAAATAATACCAGTGATTAGAGGAGATAAAGAATTAATTAGCATTCAAGTCTGATTACAACCGACGATAAAATCGTGCTATTTTTTTTTTTATTCTCCGATCTATAGTCTCGTGACAAATAAAAAATTGCATAACAGCACAATAAATATTACGTTTATCAACAACAATTTAAAACAAAAAATATAAAAGACATACAATGAATGTAAATGATCCCAGAGGCTTTTCAACATACGCAAACATAATGTAACTTTTTTTATTGCGTGTACTTAAACGTACCTATTATCACACGTAGTAAGTGAGAGTAAGGGCAAAAAATTGCCTCGTCGATATAGTACGTGCTGTTATCGCGCCACAACGCAAGAAAGAAAGAGAGAAGAAACTTGAAAAAACTTTTCCGTGTTAATACGCTCTAGTCTAGCTTTTACCTTACACGGCACTTATACAATTATTACATATGTATAATATGTAGGTGGATTTATTTAAATGAGCTCGTAATAATTATTATTGCTGCGTCAAGTTTTGAGTTTGATGTTTTTTTGAAGATTATCATTAAATATGAATGTGGAGATGATATATTAAATGTAATATAGACAATACGATGTTTTATTTTTTAATTTTTATTCGCAATTTATTATTATTATAATAATAATTATTAAATATCATCATTCATTATTATTATTATTGTTATTATTAATAATATTAATATTATTATCATCATAAAACGTTACATAAGCGCGTTTGCAAAAATTTTTTTTTTGTGAAAATCTCGGGAAGAACGCAGAGAAATAGAGATAGATAGATAGATAGAAAGAGAGAGAATGAGAAAGTTTGAAAGTTGATGTGTGCGAATATGCTGACTCAATATTGTATAGGTGAGAGTCGCATGCGTGAAGAGATAATAAAAAAAAAAAAGTTAACAAACTCTTACACACACGATTCTGTTTTTTTTTCGACTTTTCAAGTCGATTCAAAAATTACAACGACGATATAAATGTTTATGCGATATTACACTATGAGAGAGAGAGAGAGAGAGAGAGAAAGAAATAGTGTTTTGTGTGGAGTCACACGAGTTATAGGTAGCGAAAAAACATTGTATTTTTGAAAAAATGTACTCGACGATTATCGTTACGTCGAGCATATTATAATATATATATATATAGATCGAACGTACATATAAGTACATGTTTTTTTCTCTTTTTTTTGTTTTTTTTTTTTTTTTTAATTAGTGAATGTTATAAATGTACATTCGCGTTAAATGTTTATGTACAATATGTGTATATAATTTAGATAACATTATTATAGAGATAGATTTTCTGTTGATAATAATAATAATAATAATATTTATGTATATGGAGCAGTCTTCGGTATAGAAGTAGGTATACGCGATAATTAAAAAAAAAAAAACGTCTTTAATGTATAACACAATATATATTTTTTTTCAATACTCCTATCCGTTCCCAATTCGATATTTAACATAATAAGAGAATTGTAATTGTAATATTTATTCATCGAATAAAATTATTATTATTATTATTTAAACAAATTTGCAAAAAGTTTTTTTCTTTCTTATCAACTTATATTTAAACGCATTTGTAAAGCACATTTCTTTATCTGCCATAGTAAGCAAACATATTTTTATTTATTTTTTTTTCTTTTTTAACAAATAACTTGAACTTTTGTTGATGAAATATTTAATATTTATTTGATATAATAGGTAATATATTAAATATAATTTAACAAGTCACGTGTGAGTAAAATCAAACACGCATATATATAGATAAACAGGTATGTATATTATATATATGTATAATAAGTGAAAAGTGTGAAGATTTTTGGAAGGCAAAGAGTGGACGAACTTTTAAAACTGACGATTCGACCCGTCTTCTCTTATAATTGGTCATTTCGACAGTTTAAAAAATCATTCGCTTGTTGGCGACAGGAATAAAAAGCGCTGATAAAAACATTTTCTGACATCTATAGCTATTAGATAACAGTAAGAAATATTTGCTGTAACTATCACCGTGTCAAATAAAGAAAATAACTTTTTTTTTTATCTAGAGAAGACTGTAAAAGATCTCAATCTAATTTTTTTAAACAGAATTCAATAGAAATTCCTTTTGATTTGGTATAGAAATACAATATAATAAAAATTTTCGTTGTAAGGATAATTAATTATAATTATACACCTTAACCGGTTCGTTGGTTTGGTATAGTACTAATTTTTCGATGTTACTTAAAAACTAATTCAATGAAAAATTGATCAAAACCTTTTTGCGATTGGTCAATTAATTCGCCAATAAACGAATGCGTTTACCGTTTTTTTTTTACATGGTATATAGTATAAACGGTATGTATAATTATTTATATATATTTACATAGAACAGGTATTAAAAAGTAGAAAGTGTAAAGTATCACAAGAACTAGTCTAATTTTAATTATATTTTTCCTTTTCTTTCTTCAATAAGGCCCAAATTCATAGACGTAAGTTCATTTTGACAAGAATATGTAAAAAGCCACACCAAAGGAGAGATATACATATCGATTTAAAGAGTAAACTCACACTGTTTATATAACGTAGATGTATTCAAAAAATATTACAATAATAATCAAAAATTAAGTTATAAGAACTTGACCGACTATGAATGCGGGACAATTGTAATTTTAGTAGATTCTTATATTCTTGTAAAGCGAAGAGTCAAATGTCGTTGTTAACTTCAAGAACAGCATTAAGCTACGTTTTTAACAAATAGCAACAAAAAGCGTTCACTAATTGCAGAGCTTTTCCACAAGGACTCAGGCTAATCGTTTTAATGCGTACTTTGAAATTATCAACGCCGTAAAGCGACAAATCGCCTTTGATGCCTTAATATCTATTATCGATCGCACACAATCATTGCAAGCGCGCATCAAAATCGCATTTTGAGTTTGACAAAAAATCAAGTTGCACGTAGAAATATATTCGCTTGAGCTGACAACCGTATATTAACCTTTTTATCGAGAAATATTCATTTTTGTGTCTGTGTGTATATATGTGTAGGTATACGCACAATCAGTCTTTGGTGCGACAATTCAAAATATCACTAACGACATAATGCACCTAATTGAATTGTCAGCTGTCGCGAAGCGAATTTACTTTGATAAAACTTTTATTATTCTTTTTTTTTTTATTTATTTTTGTATCTTTTTTTTTTACTTGTATTTATAATTCAAGACTTAATAAATAAGTACTATTAATATATTTATATCTAGTAATTTTTAAAAATTTTACAAGATTTGAAAAAAGATGACTAGTCATGGATATTTTTTTTTCACTGCCAAAAATCTTTTAAATTTAATTACACACGTCTATAATTTTGTGCGAGATATTTGTAAAAAAATGTATATTTATTTAAAATTAAAAAATAGTTTGTATTTTTATTCTCAAAGAGATGTATATAATATATATGTTTAATGTATATAGCATAATTGCAATCGAAAAAATGCAGAGTTTCACAATAGCTTTGCTTTTGCATACAATGAAAAAATGGTAAAACAACCACGTTAATCATGGCAGTGAAAGAAGATGTATTATCGTATGTATATTTATATATGTATATATATTTAGAAATATATTGAAAAGTATTGCAAAAAAGAAAAAAAACCGTACATTGAACTCGTCTGTTTCAAGCTGGTTCTTTGCTCCTTTTTTTGCGCTGTGTCAAATTCCCCATAGTGTTTCCGAAGTTTGTCTCTCTTTAAACTCACACAAATGCACTTGGTATTTCTGTACGTTTTCGAAGACCATCACTAAAATATCACAAATACACAGTTTTGTATTAAAAAATTTAACATTATTGATTCTTTTTTCATAAATAAACAAGCGCACAAGTTTTTCTAGAAATTTTTTACTACATAGATATTTAAAAATATTCTTTATTTAAATATTATCAAGTAAAAAATAGAAAATAAATCAATTGAAAAAAACAAAAATACAAAAATTTAAACCAAACACACAAAAAAAAAATTACTCCAATCAGTTGTATGGATATATAATTTGATAAAATTACTTGGGAGTTGATTGTTGCTGCGACTGAAGTGTAGGTTGAGGTACAACTTTTGGACTGTGAAATCTATCGAACAGTTGTTTCAATGTCATGACAGTACCAATACCCGAATTAGGATCCATATCTATAAAACTATCCAAATTATCCGTACAATCTGCAACCAAAAAATAGAAATTCTCAATTAAACAAAATCTAAATCTCTAAGTATATAAAAACATATCAATCAAAATAAAAAAAAAATCGCATACTCTGTGTGCAAATTGGTGGATAATCAGGTGGAGTTTTAATCCACGTTCCATCTTTTCGTTTCATATGCTGTCTGTTCGAGGCGAAAGTCTTCAAATAATCAGCAGCAGGCACAACTCGAAACATTCTGTGCCATTCGGGTGGTAATGCCTCGTCACGTCGGAACGTCTCAGTCGCGTATTTCCAGAAGTACGTGGGGAAAGGTAACTCGCTGTCGAGATCATAAACAACAGCTCGCTCGTCTGGTGCGTAAATTAAAATAGCGTGGTAGTCCTGTTAAAATAAAAAATTAAAAAAATTTTTTTTAAATCTCGTTAGATATTATTGATTTTGGTAATAGGTACACACATGGTATTTGTATTTAACTTACCCAGGTAACGAGTTTATCGTCGTCCTTGCCAGAACGCTGCCTCCATAACGGCACACTGCGGCTCTGGTTGCTTATAAAGGCTACATGACAGTGCTGCAATTCCTGAGGATGCCTTGTTGTCACCTCCTGGCACAATTTCCACACGTTTTCTTCGCTGAAATTGATTTTTAGTGTTAGGTTGTTATTGATAGTTTCTTTATTTCAATTTTCATTATTTTGTTCTTGTTTTAACATGTTGTTAGAAAGGTCGATTTAAAATGCAATTGATTGTCTAAATTGTAAATGATGATATTTTGATAAATTTAGTAAACCATTAATTATCGTTTGACCATTATTATATAAGCACATTTAAAATATTTTATAAACAATAAATTTAATTAAAAGTCTTTTATATTTTTTTATAATTTTTGATAATTATACAAAAAGCTTAATCGTCATAACGACACTATTTTAATACACATAAATTTATCAAAGGTCGTATAAATTATTTACATAAGTAATTACTTATTATTTGACGTGTTAATTAAAATTTTATTTTAACGCTCGTCTATGCATCGATAACAATAATTGCATTATTTTCCAGAATATTATACATTCTTTTTCTGTAAAATTTAATTTCTAAATTATATAAATATAAAGCAATGCTTTAAAATATTTCAAATTCACGACATATATATTTATCAATTTGCACATTATTTAAACATTATTTAAGGATTATTCAACCATTTGAAATTAGTATTAAGTTACATTAATTTATAAAATGATATTTTTATCAACAATTAATGCAAGTTAATATGATAGAAAAAAAATTGTCTTTTTTTCAATGTACAGTATTAAAAACAAATCTTATACAAACAATAAATTTTTTCTTTTTAATGATTCAATAAGTTACCAAATAGGCTGTATTGTTATTAAAAAAAAATAATAATAATGATAAATTCATAAATCATTTAAAATTTTAATGATAAAAAACTGCCTTCATCTGATAATAATAAAATATGTTCAAGCTTTATATAGACACTCGATTAGAGCGTAATTTGATAAGGACTTGGAATATAATTTTAGACACCAGGAATCGAACCCACGATCTATGGATCGCCAAGTCTGTACACTCTGTCAATCAAGCTACACCAAGACCCTGTATATGTATAACCAATTTTTCTCTAAGCCATTACAGGTAAAAGCAATCGATTAATCAATCAATCAATCATCCTCACATTACACACATATCCTAAAAGTACACACAATAATAATAATAACAATAACAACCTGTTACAAGAGTTTGTTGACACAATAAAAATATATTAATTCTCTATAGGCTACCCTACTTATGTATATAGAGTGTAATATACGCACATGATACATACACCACACCTTGGCTTGCATATATTTTGCTAATAGCGGATAGTTATAAGGAATAATCAGCTGCGCGCATCAACTGCGCGTTTAATTAAATTCTCTTTTTTATGAGCTTGAGCATATTGTATGTGTATACCTATTACATATAAAACGGTAACAAAGTATGTGTCACTCATGTTGCTATAAAATATATGTGGTGATGTATAAACTTTACCACTACTACTTACTATTCTTAACTTCTCTCTCTCTCTCTCTCTCTCTCTCTCTCTCTCTCTCTCTCTCTCTCTCTCTCTCTCGCGGTATTCTATAATAGGGTAAGAAAGAATAAGAAAATAAAAAATAATAATAATAATAATAATAATAATAATAATAATAATAGCTTTGAAGGGTAAAAAGTAGAAAAAAATAAGCTTGCAGGGCCGCTTCGAGGTGAAAAGCTCATTCTCTCTTATTTCTCTATATTATATGTATATATATGAGTATAGCGCGTGAAAAATTTACGCGAGAAACACACACCGATCGATAAAACGATAAAGTTATGCGTCGTGTTGAGTCCTAGTTCTATAAAGTAAAAGTAAATGTACTTATACTTATATGTGCAAGAAAGTATTATTATACACATGTGTATTACACACACTTATAGATATAAAAGCAAAATGAAAGGGGTTTGAGAGTTTGTTAAATTAAACAATACTTATAAGTTTTTAAATGCATATAATAATATAGGTATAGGTATTATGCACGCATTCAATATAAAGGCGCACTTTATCAGAAGTATTAGCAGCTTTAAAAGCTCTCCTTCTGTACGCGCTTTTCCAAAACTTTATAATATCAATTCAAGAAAATCTCTTTTAAAAAAGCCACCCTCATTTATTGAGTTTCTATAAACTACATATAAAAAAACATCCTCATACAATTAAGTACATATTCTTTGTTTTTTTTTTCTCGTTGCATCGTTTTACCTATATGAATCTACGTCGTGTCTCCTAGTATATAGTCCATCGTGTCTCGTGTATATCCGCATACATATATCCTACCCATATCATGTTATCCAAAGAGAGGCTGGCATAGCCAGAGAGCGTGTATCGATCCAGCTGCTCTTGTGGAATATCTGCCGCAGTATACCAAGAAAGAAAGAGAGAGAAAGAGAGAGAGAGAGTAAAGCTTTTCCTATCTCTCTTTTGAATGTACCTCTACATACACCTTTGTATTTGCAGCTGCCTACACTCAATCTCCCTATAAATGATATAGGTACATCTACACATACACAACATATAACATCACCTTGCTCTTTCCTGGAGAGGATCTTTCTCGCTCACACACACACGCGCTTTAAGGATAACGCACAAGTTGCATTCATATGTATAAATACAGGTAATAGTATAGGCTGAAAGCTGAGAAAGAGAGAGAGAGAGAGAGAACGCGCGCTTTGCTTTATTGCCTTGACCGGGGGGAGGTTCAGGTTAGGAAAGGAGGGGCTGCTGTTGCTGTGTGTATAATATACATCGCAGCAGCAACAGCAGAAAAAATTGCAACAAAGAAATGTTTTAATGTTACAAAGCTTTGTGTAGAAATGTTATCACGACGTTATTTTGTTTTTCTTTACTGTTGTCATGTTAATGTTATTGTTGTTGTTGTTGTTTTGAATATACGTATAGGTTGGTTAGAAGCACTTACCAGAAGCAGCTCGTGTAAATGCATTCGGAGCGTTTTGGAAAAAGCGGCACCAATGGCCTTACGTTGTTTTCTCCTGACATTCTGTAATTTATTTATCTGCTTCTATTATTGTTATAGGTTTTTTTTTTAAAACACGATGAATGGGCGTCGTCGACGTGCCTGATGATATAGGACTTCTTTACGAGAATGCGGATAATCTATCACACACCCACACACACGCACACACGTTCACGTTCACTTTTCGTGAATTATAATTTTTCTCACCACTGCACTTTTTTCTTTTTAAAAAACTTGTGTATTTAAACACACTTTGCGCTATAAATATTGTGATGATGCTGCTAACCGATGCACAACAGCAGCAGCAGAAAACAATCCCTCGTTTTTTTAACTCTTTCTCTTATAACCACACTATATATGCTGCTCGTATGATGATGATGCACTGACTGAGCGGCAGGCGCAGTAGCATAGCATTAGCAGCACTGGCCAAGTTTCTCTTACTTTATTAGTTGGTTTTCATGTCGCTACAATAGCGCTGGCGCTGCTCTTCTTTGTAGGTGGCGTTTGTTGTTTTTTGTTTTGAACTTGCAAGCTTTAAAAGGCGCGAAATATGTGACGGTTTTAAAATATTACGTTTATTTGAAAATAATATGATTCTGGATGAATTTGGTATTTGCAGTTTTATACCGGCACAGATTCCTACCTCTGATTTCTCGTTTTTTATCGTCAATTCATAAATTTGCGAAAATGTAAAATTGTAGGAACAATCTTGGTCGCTTAATAACGAAAAATTGACAATTTCGTTAACTATGGTTTTAGGGTTAGGTGTAAGGAATGCCCTTAATAAGTTGGAAGGAAGTAAAAAAAGTTACTTTACCAATTGTCTTACAGCAGAATGTATGTATTAACATTAAACGTAGATTTTATTTATTTTTTTTTTAAATTTTGAAAATGGAGTAGTATTTTATAAAAAATGTAAATTTAATTTGAAAAATTTTAACAATTCAAAATAAAGTAATTGTTATATTTATTAAATTCCCTTATACAAAAAAAGATAAACCAGTTATCTTGAAATTTTTTTTTATTTTCTCTGCAGTTGTCATCAAGTTAATTTATTAAGCTAGATTTGTTCTTTAAATTTTCGTTCAGGATTCGTCATCTTGTTCCGCATCAATAATAGCCTTGAAACTAAATGGTTCAAAAGCATAGCCTTCGCCTTTATAAAATTTGCTCATAAACTCGACCCTAAAATAAAAAAAAAATTTATATACAAATAAGAAAAAAAATTACAATAATTCTTTTTTTTTATTCTAATGAAACAAAAAAAAAAACCACTCACCAATGAAGTCGTAGCGTATGAAGAAAAGCAGAAAGTCCTTCAACGATAACAAGACCAATTGTCAATATAGCAAAAGATATAAAACCAGTAAACCATCCGTAAACTCCAATAAATTCAATTTTCAAAGCAATACCCATCATAGTGGAAAACCATGCTGATAAACTAAAAAGTTTCCAAATGAGTTCGGTTAATTGAGCGTGTGCAAGTGCAAGCGCCCAAAGTCTCAAATACGAAGCAACGTGCGATATAGTTGAGAGACAAAATTCTATTGTGTGAATAGCTTGGTGAATCATTATTTCGCTAAATTCTTCCTCCTCTTCGTTATTAGCGGTTGAACGATTTTTTGTTGACGTTTGGCTTGTCGATGCGTTACCGTTTACGTCCATTTCGATATCAAAACTATTTTTTTTCTATAAATAACATATTTACGATTCTTTTAATATAATTTTTTGAAATTTTATTTTGCAATTAATAAATGAATGTAAATCAAGAGAATACTTACATTAGATTTAGTAGATGCTTTGTTCATCGTGTGGCGTAGATATAGCGGCTTACCAAATAATAAAATTGGTATGCAAATTAATGCAGTGGCAATAAGACCTATCTGTATCCATCTTTGATATGGAAACATGTACTGATCACAATCGGGCAATTTTTCGTTTTCACTCAGTAACATCATGTTTATGAAAGTTATGAGCACCGAAGGTGCACATGCCTCGGAAAGTACGCCTGAAAAAAAAAAAAATTTAACAACAATTTTTTTCAATTTTTCTATTTTTATCAAAATACATTATTTTGTATCTATTACCATTTTCCGTTGCACCGTAAAAAATTTGTTTGAAAATTACGAGGAAGATAAAGTATCCGAAGAGTGATAATAAAAATATTACTTCCGGTAGCACTTCAAGGAATATGCTAGAGTATTTTTTGAAATATCTGTGGTAACCAAATAAAAAAAGGTATCAAAATTAATAATGTTACATTAAAAAAAAAAAAAAAAAATAAAAAATTTAACACTCACACAAAATTAACAGCACTTAAAAATATACCAAGCAGCATATGCGTAACACCAAATATTATCGACAATTTCATCTTGTAAGTATTCAAAAATATAATCTTATTCTCAGCCAAAGCCCAAATCGGATCGATACCAAAAATATAAGGCGTACCAGGTGTATATGTACCATTTGGATCGAGCATTATCGATTTGCCTTTAATCACCTCAAAATCATAAGTCTCCTCATTTGGTATATGCCAACTCGAGCCAAATAAATTAAAGGGTTTGGAAAACATCTCGTTGTAAATAAAACCGGTGTATATTGAAAACAGGCCCATAAGGAGTATGATGTAACGACCTCCAAAAAATATTACCCACATCTCGTCCCTCCAACCGTACGATATTAATTTTTTCTCCCATAATACCATGTATAAACCGATCAATAGCAATATCAAACCTGAAAAATAAATAATAATACCGATACATTAATATTAAACAGAGCTGTATCGATACCGATCAGATGATTATAAAATAATGTATCCCTCACCATGTCCAGCATCGCCAAACATAACTGCAAACAGGAATGGAAATGTTATTGTAGTGTATAAAGCAGGATTGACTTCGTGATATGAAGATACACCGTAGGCGTCGATTATCGTTTGAAAAGCTCGAGTGAATTTGTTAAGGCGATTAAACGTTGGTGGTTCTTCTTCGCTTGGTATCACATTGAAAAATGAACCGACTGAACTGTTGGATAAACGCTGTAAAAAATAGTGTTTTTTTTTTACTTACATATTTGATGCATAAAAAGATTTAAGATTTTTTTTTTAATACTTACCGATCCTTCGTTAAGACATTGCTGTACTGAGCTTAATTCAGATTTTGGTACCCAACATTCTGCGATTAAACATTTTTTTGATACGTCCACATCGAAATAATTCATCGTATGAAAAATAGCTTTTATTTTTCGTACCATTACTATCCATTTTGGTAATATTTTAACAACGTTGGCAAGAACTCGATGACAATATTCTTGTGTTTGATTTAAAACCTTTAAATGTTAATTGAATTTTTAAGTTATTTTTTTCTATTTGAAAAGATTATAAAAATATTTATTCGATTGATTAATTAGTACTTTAACGTGTAGTCTATGATTAATAAGGGTTCTTTACTCAGTAAGATAAAAAAAAAAAATTGTAGCTTTATATAGCAAGGGGTTTTTATCTGTGAAATCAATTTTTTCTTTTTTAAATTAGTTTAAATCGATTAAAATCGTTTAAAATTGGTCAAATTGATGTGGAATCGTTTAAAATATTTAGAGATTTATAGTTTCTATAAAAACCACGAAAAATTGAAATCGATTTTACGAGTAAAAAATTACTTGTTATGTAGTAATTAATGTCAAGAATAGGTATGTCATAAAGAAAAAAGACAGAGGAAAAAAAAACGATAAGCTTACCATTTGCAAATCTTCCAATCTAACGCAAACATCTTTGACCATGTCTATTCGTTCAGAATATTTAGTTGGACAGGAGTATATACAAGCGCGAAAACCATCGCAAATTTTATTAATACGTATTCTAAGCTGCTCGCCTTGAAAGAAAATAACGAAAGCTATTTTATAAACTTCATTTCCCTGCAATTATAAAATTAATACGAATAATAATGAAGATATTTATTATTTTTATTGATTTTTAAAAATTGATATAATATATTTAATAAGCTTTATAATTATAAATAACAATTCATATACATGTAATTCATATATATATATATACATGCGTATCGAATTGAATTTTATCAAAAATAATTTATTTAATAATTTTTCCACGTAAGATTGCAAAGTAAAATTATCAAAGTAAATATTATATATATGTTATGTGTGGTGTGTAATACGTCATATCAAATTTGTAAATCTTGATTGCTTGTACCTATAAAGATAGTATGTATAACAGGATATATACATAATATACAAGATATGAATTTTAAGAAAACAATTTTTATTTCTAGATCTTAATAATATAATGTTAATCGAACATTAAAATTAAAAAAACCCACACATAACAATATTGTAAAATTAATACCAAAAATAATAAAATAATCAAAACGTCTGTTTTTCCTTTAAAATTATTATAATTGTATATTAAAATCAAAGCTGAATACCAGACTAAAATATCTAAAATAACTCAACTCCCGAAATTCTCCGTAAAAATATAGGTATACCTACATAGGACACACACACACACACACACACACACACACACACACACACACACACACACACACACATAGAGACATACCGTGGCAGGATCCTCAAGAGGCGTACTGAGATTCGCCTGGCGGATAAAGACATTGCCTCGGGAAACTCGCCACAGCATACGTTCAAAGGCTGGCATGCGTTCGCGGTTAACTACCCCAGTGACAAACCTTTATAATAATAATAATAATATATATTATAAATTTATTTTTATTTTATTTTTTTAAATTTTTAATTAAAATTAAAATTAGATAATTGATAAATCAACGTTTATTATAAACTTTATTAAATGTATCATATATCGTCGGCTTGGGGCAAGAAGTTTCCACAAATTTTTAGGGGCAAGACAGTTCTATTTCAAAATTAAAGGCAAAACAGTGTCATTTCAAAATCAGGGGCAAGAAAGTACCATTTCATATATATAAATATGATACGAAATGGCACTTTCTTGCCTCTAATTTGTAATTTTGAAATGGAACTGTCTTGCCCCTAAAAATTTGTGGAACCTTCTTGCCCCAAGCCGATGATATATGTTTAATAAAAAAAATACTTACTCGAGACGCTCGCGGGTGTTTTCATTACTGATGATCGCACGTATGATGGAGTAGCTAGATTCTTCCTGGCAGTATATACGGAAAAAACAAAATCAAAAAGTTTTTTTTCGTGCTTTGTATTTAAATGTATAATGATGTATGTTTTATAAAGTAAAAAATTTATTTATTATTACTATTTTTTTATTTGCTTTTGCTTTTGCGGAGGACACCACGGTAAAATTGTTAAAAAATCGATTTTTATTTAATTTCTTAAAATATTGTTTGTACAAGCAAAAACATCCTAAACTTTTAATTATACGTGAAAATTTTCTTTAGCTTATCAAACAATTTAATAAAAAGTTAAAAATAAGTAAAAAAAAATGTTGACTCATTTAAATTTTTTTTTAATAATTATTTAATAAGTTAAAAAATAGTTTGTCAGCTTTAAAGGCCAAAAATGAGGCTGACTATAGTAGAAAAAATCAACTAAATGGAGCTATTATTGCCGACTAAAGTTAAAAATGAATTAAAAAATAATCTTTACTGAGAAAAACTTTGAACGCGTTTTTCTCAAAACCGTGTTTTTGAAATTGTCAAGCAGCATAACTTAAAAAATTTTTGTCCAATCAAACTGAAATTTTAACTGTAACTTCTTGTAACAATTTTGAAGATAAGTAAATGAGCTTTATTTGATTGAATAAAAATTTTCAAATATTCATTGATTTTTTAACGCCATTATTAGTCAAAAAAATAATTTTTTTTTCAAATTCGTCTAAAAATTTTTTTTTCTAAATTTTCAATTTTAGTACTTCTCTAGAAAAACTGATATATTTGATAAAAATTTTTGTCCGTTTTGTTCGTAGATCAAGTAAGTATCAGTTCTACTGCTTGCCGTGAAGCGCCTCAAATAAAAGTAGCCTTGGAAGAATAGCAACAGTGCCACTGTTTTACCATATTTTTCAATAAAAAAATTTAATTTTGTAAAAAGAAAAAAAAAATCTCTTGTTTTTTAGTTTTTACCGTGGTGTCCTCTCTTAGAATCAGAATTTATTGTATACCTCCTCGCTGAAAAATATCTGCATCATCTCGAGTATGTGACGTAGCTCGGTATATCTAATGTAATCGTTTTTTAAACTCAAACCATTAAGGCTGAGCTCGCGTATGTCGTGTTCGGTTTTTTCGATTTGACCCTGTTAATAATATAATTCGAAATAATTTCTATAAATATAATTATTTAATTTTATAAGATACAATATTATGAATAATGTTTATTCATAACGTACAAAATATAATAAATACCTGCAAAGCGTTAATTTCACGTAATGTTGGTGCACAGGGTAACTCGTCAAGCCGTTCATCCACAACGATATCTTCCTTTCTCAGCTCGTCTTTAATAAATCTTAATCTACGTTCCATTTCCTCGCAACGTCGAACTTCGTTAACAAATTGACGCTGAAAATTGGTAGCATCGCCGTTGAGCTGCACTCAAAATATATTTAAATTTGATTATTTTTTTTTCAATTGTATAAATAGAAAAAAGAATAAAACGATTATGATAAAGTTTACTCACATCGCGAAATTGTACTGTACCGATCTCACCAAATTTGCTTACCGTTAAGTAAGCAGCTTCAGGTTGGATGTATAACTGGCATAAGGCCATATCCTCGCTTCTAAAAAATCCTCGCATTTTTTCGCTTTTTATGTGTTACCCTCTTTTCATTGACTGCAAAACCTTTGAAAAAAATAAAAAAATTTAATTGGATTTTTTTTTCAGGAAGTTGTTTTGAATATTAAGATGTTGAGGTCCTGCTGTATTAGACTGAAAAGTAATAATTTTTTTTTTTTTTAATAAAATAGTATTCAATTTATATAGTTATTGAATAAGTTGTACGTAATTTAATTTTAGCACATTTTTAATCCACGCAATCATTTTTTTCATCAAAACTTTTATTTATTTAAAAAAATTTTGTGCGTTTATTAAGGGCTGATACGAGAAAGTAACACTTTGCAGAAAAATAAATTATTAAAACAAAAATAATAATAATAATAACTAAATAAATAAATGAATTAAAACATAGGTATACAATGTGTATATTTATTTGTGATAAGCAATGTTTGAAAGCATGTAACATAATGTTGCCAGCATCAAAATCGTATCAACATTTTATAAAATCTCCACTCACGTCAATCTCTCTCTTTTTTTTGATTAAGCATTTGTATTCACATGATCGTGACGTCACGACCGAATAGTCTACATAGCGAGCGTCACAATATGTACATACATACTTACAAAGAAATGCGAGTTATTTTATCTACCCAGGGCTGCTGTTCCCCTTTTACCCCTTTCATCATTACAATTGTCATTACAATTATACTTGGTATTCCGATTATTTTTCCTTTCTTTTTCCAAGACAATCAGATTTATATCGTTGCGTGCCAATTGCATTTTTTTTTATTTATCTGTAAAGTCTATACACGTAGCTCTTGATTGTATATTGGTTTGAATTTTGAAATATGTTTTGTTTGACCGGAAGTTTTCCCAGACGGCAAGAAGAATTCTAAAAGAATTCATATAGAATTGCGAACTAGTATACGAATTCATTACGAGATACGGAAAAGAGCCAGATGAATTCATT